>JAFVLL020016870.1:123012-169116 GCA_021397915.2 Tor tambroides
TCCTATTATGCTCTTTTACAAAGTCTTGATTTTGTTTTGGGGGTGTACTAGAACATGCTTTCATGCTTGGTGGTTCGAAAATCGCATTATTTTTCGCATAATTTACATTATTACAATACCTTTCTCCCCAGCCTGACACAAATGGCTCAATTAGTTCCAGGTTTGATGAAGGCCCGCCTTCCGAAAAACGAAATGTGTTGTGATTGGTTAGCTGTCCCAGTGCGTTATGATTGGCGAGCAGCTTAGACAGTGTTTCAGTATTGCCCCGCCCCTTGCCAAAACAGCAAGTTCATCAATATTGCCAATTTGCCATATCAATTCAGACCTTGAGAATATTGAACAAGAGGATCGTGCAGAACCTTTGCACGCACGGATATTGCAAGACATATTAAAGTGGTAATGTTATTATTGTCGTTTTTTGGCTAAATCACGTTTTAGATGGGATGTCAACAACAGCTTAAAAATAACTGCATTTACTGTGTACAGATAAGTGCAACGGTAATATGTATTATGTTTATTGTTGTTTAATTCTAACAATATAACATAAATTGCAGTGAAACTGTTATACAGTTGAATTTATTTATACCATAGTCCCACAGACTTAAACTATTTGTGGCTGCATATATCTGCAAATTAATTCTCTTCCAGCGGGAGGCGCTGTTGGAGCGGGAGAGCTCGAGGTTTCCCCGGTAACACTGTACACAAAACAGAGCTCCGCTCACAAATGCTGTTTTATCAGACATTATATGCAAGATGAAATGAAAATGACATCCAAAATTTTCTGAAAACAGTTGGTTTCCATCAGAAATACAGTGATATAAAAACACCAGCACGGGTTTCGATTTTGAAACGTGCAGCGCTCAACCAAGCGTTCTCCCCACCCCCCAACCATTCAAATTTCCGTAGGCGGGATTTACAATTTGTGATGTCACAAATACAGGAAAACAACTTTGTAGTCCAAACGAGCCGTTCGTTGTAGTTCTTGAAAAGGGATTTTTTAAAAATGAAATATCTCCCTTTGGAGTGGACTTTGAGATTTGTAACTTTGTAGATCGTTTTATGCCCAAACATACACACTACACACTGACTAAAATTCAAAAAGTGAAAAAGCATAATAGGACCCCTTTAATATTTAAAAGCTGCTTGTAATGGGCTTTGGTTCATCATGTGACTCTCATCACCACCTGCTTTTTGTGTATTACAATCAGTGTATTACAAAGGTACAAAGATTTCAAAGAAGTTAAAACTGTAAAACTTAAAATGTTGCTACCATATTTTTACGGTAAAATTTTGGCAACCACAGCTGCTGGTTTTTTACCATAAATTTTACAGTATTTTTTTTTACTGTATGCTTTCATTGTAAGGAAAACAGGAGTTTGGACTGTCTGCTAAATTTGTGTTCCACAGAAGAAAAAAACTCAATTTGGCCTACAGTGGCATGACAAATGTAAATAAATGTTGCTTTTTTGGATGAACTATCTCTTTAAGATTTAGAATTAAAAACCCAGTCCTCTCACTTTCTCAATTTCACAAAGGTGGTAAAAGATAAACATGCTGCTTAAACATGTCTCATGTTCATTGTTAAATCAACAGCAGTAATCTAGAGGTTAACACATGCCACTCCCAGGAGGTGCGTCCACCACTGTCCAAATCCGGTCTGACCCAGCACATCTTGTTTCGCCATTGCAAACACTCAGACACTAATTTCCATGTGGGGAAACAAACTCAGTCAGTAAAAGGTGGCCACAGAACATAGTATTCAGTGTATTTTATAAATGCTACCAAGGGTTTTTAAGTGATGTACTGTAGTTACTTCATATTCAGTAAGGAAATGTCATGCATAAACCTGACATACAGTATAACACAAGTCTAGATTCAGTAGGGAGTGAAAAGTTGAACCAAACAGGAAACATCTCATCCACAGTGTTTCTACAAAATATGCATGAAGGTGAAGTGAATATTTTCAAAGCACCTTCTTGCTGTACTGTATACTCTTAAGTTAAAACAAACACACTTAACTCTCTAAACCTGATCAGAATGCTGTTGTAGATTAGTATCCAAGCTAGACATTCTGTCACGATAAAGTCCACCGTTGGATGAAAAATGCTGGTGAGCATTTTATCCTTAAAGTAACCCAAAGAAGGTACCATAATCAGCCAACATCAAGCATGTTCTAGTCTTTCTTCTTCAACCTTTGCCCAACTTCCCTCTCTGTTTGTCTGTAGATGATTACAGGACACTGCTGTTGGCAGAAGCTCTGTTGGAGGAATGTCTGCTGGAGAACATGTCCCTGCTGAAGAATTCTACATTTCTGACTGAACAATCACAGCCCAAACTAGCCCGAGCCAAAGCTCACCTTGACAGCATCCTAAGCAGAGGACGCCTGGAGGTCTGGCACAGCACCTACCTGAGTTTCTCTGTTTCTCTGTCAGTTAAGCATCTCTGAGAAAGAGAAGAAAGGGCTTATGGATTGCAGAAGCACTTTTGGGGATTTAGTTCAGTTTTCTGTGCTTAAATTCCATCAGTTTTATTAACTTAGTTAGCAAACAATGGTGCAACAGTTTTTTTTCCCCTCAAAACATCACTTTTCTGAGCACTTTTTTTCTTTGTGCTTAAAGTACTTTATTTGTACTGTATTGATTTGCACATTTTTAATACTGTATGGTTTGATATTTTATCATTTAAAGAAAAAGGAAAGTTTTTTTCATCCTTGTTGTTAGAAGTAAATTTAAAGGGATGCAAAAACCCTGTAGCGCATGCATGCCGTCTATACATTTATTTTCTCTTTAGATTGTCAGTAGGGTTGCACAATTAATCAAAATTAATCCAAAGTCTTGTAAATTGTTAATACAAAAAATTAAAAATAAAACCAAAGTCGTGAAACGGCTTAATGCTGTTCAAAATTTCCAAAGGCTGGGAATTAAATAAATGCATTATGTGTTTTTATACGTGAGCAGCTGATGATCCGCTGTTTTCAGTGTATCAGAGCAGTTCCGTTTACAGTAAATGTTGCCCCACACAAACTCATGTCTCTCGCATCTTCCCATACTTGTAATGAGAAATACTGAATCACAAAAGAAGCTTTAAGTGTCACGGTGCACACACGAGGGAGGACACAGGAACACACACGACAGAGGACTGACATTAAGGAATCCGTGTTTTCTGTCAAAACAAATATTTGGTAGTTCAACATTTAAAAATCGTAAATGCTTAACTTTTTTATTTTACAGTGAAATATTACTATAGTAATATTTCTTATTTCGTTTGTTTTTAGCAATGTAGGCTATATATTTTTATACAATAATAAAAATAATAATAACATTTTATAGCCATATTGATATATAATCACAAACATTTGGCCAAATTGAGCAGCCCTATAAACAAGCCCTATGAACATTTTTAAATCGCAATCACAATTTTTATCGTGAAAATCACAATTTGATTTTTTCCTCAAATCCTTCAGCCCTAATTATCAGTGATTTTTGGTCTCTTCCCCTGTAGCCGCACTACCTGAATGAAGCTCTGCTCCTGCTGGCTAAAGTGCACTATGTTCAGGGATGCTACAGGGACGCCCAGGGCATGTGTGCCAGAGCAGGTGTGGATGATTTCACCCGCCATGAGAAGCCTGTCTACCATCTACGCATGCTGGCAGAGGCCTTTGTCATCAAAGGTATGAACAGTTGAGAAATTACTGACAGCTCATTAATGCTCCCTCATTATTGTATAATTAAGTTATGATGACAATGCAATTAACATACTGTATGCATGAGCTCTAAATATTCAGCTAATTATAGAATGTGTTGTAATGTCCTGCAACCGTTCAGCATTGACACAACCTCTTTAAAAATGTTGGCAATATTAATTGTGTGAAAAATTAAGTTCTCTGAGGTTTAATGAGGTGTAGTGGCTCTTTACTGAAAAAAATTAATTATTATTTAGACGCTAAAGTTAAAAGACAAAGTTCCTAATATGGTCCTTTTAACTGTCAGAGCAATTTTAATGTGTATTTATAGAGTTATTAAGCAATTTCCATTGCTCCATTCCACTGAATATTTGCTTCAGGCATGCTTTTATTGGATTCATACCCAGGCTAAAGTGTATACTGAAAGAAAGGTTGGCATTGCAGTCATAGAGAAGTGTGTGGATAGGAGTGTGTCACTGCTTATATCATATCCTTGGACAGAATGTAACCACAGGAAAAAAAAAAGGCAGTTTTACGTCATTGTCTACAGGGAAGCTTCTATATATATAACTAGTTATTATTTAAAAATGGGTTTTTCCAGCATTTTACTCATCCTGTATTTGTGGAATGTCCCTTATTTTCTAATTTTCCATGATTTTTTAGTACAGTACATAACATTCTCTCACAAGTGCAAAAAAGTATGTGCTACCAGGTATATACTGTACTGTATGTATATGGAATTACCACCTGACAACATCAGTACCATTATACACCCACAATAAGGAACACATAGGCCTATTGAAGTATTCATAAATAAGACATCATGCAATTTTGTTTCGTTTTTTAAAAAATCACCAAACTAACAGGGCGATGCCAATTATGTAATAATTATGTAGTAATTGTTGGCACGAAATTTTACTGAATAATTGTATTAAAGCAGAAGTTTCAAGTTACTTCCACAGAGTTTCTGACTGCTTTTTATATGGACCCTGCCATCTAAACCCCCACTACAGGTTAACACACATACACATATTATCAGACAGCAGGCTGGGAAAGTATAATATTAGCTTCTCTAGCGTAGGAAGCAGAAGCCACCCAGAATCAGTCCCTTGAGAGACTCAGCAGGCACATCTTGTGACAGCCGTTCCACTCTGACAGACCTATAGTAAATATTGTGTTAACTCACTGCTACCTATCTATCTATCTGTCTATCTATCTATCTATCTTGTATTATGTTGTAGTTCCTTATACAGTTCTATTTTCTCTGCTTGAAAAGCCAGTTTCACTTGCATTAGGCACTTGTTGAGTGTTAATTATGGTTGCTGTCTACAACTCTTCTCTTCAGATTTGTGTAGATGGGGAACTCTTTTTAACAGTAGTTATGTGGTAAAGTTACACTAATTGCGTAGTGTAAAAAAATAGTTCCTCATTTTTAGTTCTCCTCTGTGTACTTCCTCATATTTGGATGGAACTAGTGACTTCTGGGAAAATACAATGTAGGCAGAAGTCTTGGTAAATCTGAGATATCAAAGCATTTTCTAGGAGGTTCAAATATTTGTTTGTCCATGACTATTTTCTGCATCTTGCTCTGCCGGAGCCCTGGGTGAACCAAGACGGAATGTTCCAGATAGACCGAATAAATTATGAAGTCCTTCTAATTTCATTTAAAAAGACTCATTTGTTTGATAAACAGTTATTTGCTTTCATGGTGTTTCTCAATTATATGTATTAATTGGCACATACCGTTTAAGAACTGACTGTACCAAACATAGAAATCCGTTTTTGTTTCACATGTCTAATTAAGTCTAATCAGCAGTACTGTAATTGGAGATGTAGTGCTTTGCTGTATTCATTTTGCACGTCTTAGCTCCATGCTTAAACTATATTTCATTCTCTCTTGTACAGTTATTGTCCCAAATTACTATGAAGTGAGTCTTAACCTAATTGTTCTCCATGAATGTTCAGGTTTGTCTTTGGACCATCAGTCTATGTCAGGTGCTTCCCGTGTTAGACTGTCCGAGAGAGAGGAAGAGTGCCTGTCCTGTTACCTCATGGCCTGTGATGCTGGCCTGCTGTACCTGCAAGAGCTTGACAAGGTCTGTGTGTGTTTTACATGTTGTCAGGGGCTGGTTTAGTCAGAACATGTTTTTCTGTGTAGACATGTCTGTAACTGTTTTCTTGGTGTGTCTCGCTGCGTTATCTTGTGCATGATTGATTCAAATTTAAAGAGACATTTAGCTTTTATAAGCACTGACTGTAAATGCAAGAATGTGTTCTGTGTGTATCATATGTTATATATAGAATCTAAAATTGGTACATTTTTCTATTTATCTGTGTTCATTTCCGGCCATCATTACATTGCATATGTGTCTTGTTCACTAGACTGTTTGCACGCCAAGTTCCAAAACCGCTAAAAGCGGTACATTAGTCCCAAATTTTGACGTGGACCCAGGCTTTTTCCTGCAGGCAGCTCTTCAGAGCGCATACCTGTCGCTGCTGAGAAAAGGGTGAGCGTGCACGTTACTACTCTCAGACTCTGTACCCACCATTCTCTGCCCTTTATATTGAGCACTCATGCAGCCATGCACATACAGTATTCACTGCACAGCTTGACTTAATCCATTTATGGACTCCATGTGAATAAACTGTATGACTGGGACCGTGTAAACACACCACTGGTATTCTTGTGTCAACATGACCAGTGTGTGGTGTGGATGTGCCAGTCATGTCCAGCAGGTGTCACTGTTATAACACAAGTGATTTTATACAGGAGGTCTTGTTTTCAGTCACTCTAAAATTAGCTTTGTTTGAAATGGTATACTGACATATTACAACTTTAGGACTGTCAATGGATTAAATTAGCAGATCATAAACATATTAAACAACATTATTTTTTCAGTTCCAGAAAGAAAACAAAAATAACATGTAAATTGTGTCAGAACGTGTTGTGGATTGTGTGTGCACATGTAGCATATTATATGTGCAGCATAGTCTATAAAGACACTGAACAGAGGTAGATTTCTGCATAGTGCTCTTTACTTGTCTCAGCTGCCCTTCCCTCTTCTTCACAACAGTCCAGTGCTCTGAGACAGAAATCTGTGACTGTAAATGCTATAAATACAGTTCTATATTTATCAAACATGCATCAAAAGACAGGAGAAATGCAAACACTAAAATCAATCAAAAGCAAACTTACAATAATGATATATAATAACACTACACACATTTTTGGACTTTAGTCTTTTTGTAACAAAAGTCTTTTTGCAGCGAATCACTGTAATAATGGCCATTTTAATAACCATTATTACAGTCTAAAAATATCTAGTATAATGTGAATGTATTACAGTTCTGATATAATGAAAATGTAAAAGAACACATTTTATTTTTGTTGTTGTTGAAGAACTTTAGCCTATGGACATATGTAAGACAAAAAAATTGAGATACCTGTTGTTTCATACAGTATAATGCAATGGACATGACTTGATCATCCATTTGATAATCCACAAAATAACCTGTTGAAACATCAGCTGTGAATTTTGAAATCTTCTTGACATTTTATTAAGCTGTCAAGATTTGAGAAAAATTTTAAGATCAAAATAAATAAATTAATACTTTTGTTTAGCAAGGATGCATTAAATTAATCAAAAACAAAAATATGTATAATATATGTAATATATGTAATGTGTGTGTGTGTGTGTGTGTGTGTGTGTGTGAGTAAAAAATAAAAGTAACTTTTTTCCAGAGATTATAAAAAGCCATACTGTAACATACTACTAGGGTTGCCAGGTCTACATAACAAAACCAGCCCAATTGGTACTCAAAACTAGCCCAATCGTGTTCCAGGGGGAAATGGCTATCAAAAATTGCTGTTTCACCTGGGTCAAAATTACATTCTGGGTGGTCAGAGGATTACGTTTCAACCCTGGGACTGAAAAAACAGTCCGCAGCAGCAGTACAAAAGCACAAACTTGGCAACACTGCATACTGTAGGCAATATCCACTGTAAACAGTAGAGTCTGCAGTGAGCAGGACACTGACACACCATTGCAAACTAAAGTTTGTCATAATCATCCTCATCCACACCCTTCTGTCTCTTAATAACTGACACATGCTCACATGTACAGTAGTTATGATATAATAATCATTAGTGGTATATTGTCCATCCATTAAGTCAGTCATTGTCTTATTTTTCAATCATTTTTCTTCCCACAATCACTTATGCCTATTTGTGTTTTAGTCACTTGGCTCAGGGAACTCAGCAGCTGCGGCGGGTCATGAGGGCTGTGGAGAGTCAGGGCTCTCAGAGTTTTCGTAAGGTGAGATCTGGTAAATGAGATTTTTGATGCTCACAATCACACAGCAGGAGTCAGAGGTTGTTGTCTGTTGTGTCGTGTTGTTCAGACAGTAGCGTGCAGACTTGCAGAAGTGTTGCTGGGCTCAGTGTGTGAGGAAGCGTACTGGGGTCCTCTGTCTCCTCCACCACCCGGCTGGCTGAAGAGAGAAGGAGCCACACACCCCAAAAACGCCATCTACCCCTCATCCAGACCACCACAGCACTACAACACTGAGGGGTCAGACTCTCTTTCCATTCACATTCTCTGTATATTCATTTTCAACTCATTTTTCACATAGAAAACAATATCTAAAGTATAATCAGAAAATAAAAGCACAACAAAGTAAAGTTTGATGACTTGACAAATTTAAAATAACTTTTAAAAACTTGAATGTTTTACTAAGATAAGTCGTGAAAAGTCAGACAGTACAATAAAAAGACCTCATTAGACCTCATCAGACTAACATAAAACCATTAGACCTTTACAAAACCACCTGCTGCTTGTTGCTTGGCATTGTTAACAGTTGCTGGCATGTTCTTAGTTTTTGTTAACATACTTAATAATATGTAGCAGAGTATTGTTAACATTTTTTAGCATGTTTAACTTTTTTTACACATTACCATGTTTATAGCATGTTTTAGCATGTTGCTAACACATTAGCACATTGCTAGTATTGTTAAACAGCATGTTTTAGCATGTTGATTGCAAAATTGATTACATTTCAAGCATTTTTGACATATTGCTAACATGTTTTATCATGTTAATATGTCTCTAGTATATCCTATCATATTGCTAGCATGATTTAGTATGTTGCTACGGTGTTTTAACAAGTTGCTAGCAATATAGCACATTGCCATAATGATTTAGCAAGTTGCTGACATGTTTTAGCAAGTTGCTAGCATGATTTAGCACATTCTTTGCATTTTTAGCATGTTTTCTAGTATGTTTCTAACATTTTTAAACATTTTGATAGTTTACCATGTTTAAGAACTGCTAGCATGTTTTAACATAGTAGCCTATGTTAGTATGTTTTAGCACATTGCTAGCATGTTTTAGCTTGTTACCAACATGTTTTAGAACATTGCTAGCATGATTTAACACATTGACAGAGAGGTATAGACAGATAATGGAACAAATACAGGAGAATTGTAAGCTTGATCAGTCATAAAAAATATAGCATACCATCAGAACATCCTGAAAAGATGTGAAAAGCAAGTTTGGCAGTCTCTAGGATGAGTTCCAGACAAAGAAAAAGAAGGAAAAAAATCATAAATAGTAGATCAGTATGCTTGGTCAAGCTAAAATAATAACTGCTCATTTTAGCAGTTTAATGTAAATCTCACTGCTCACATTAAATTGTATTGTGTACATCAGCCATTGGAAAATATTGATCGATTACTAGAATCAGAGAGCAATGAACAAGGAGACGAGCAGAGGACAGCGCTGGGGTTTGTTTGCCTGCTTTAATATTCAGGACACGGCGGAATGCTGTGTTGTGAATAAAACATACTGTAACTGTACCTGTGAGTCTGCAGATGCCAAGCAGAGAAAGGAAAAATACAAGAGAGATGAAAAAAGACGGAGAGACTTTTGACAATGCGTCTGAAGAACAGAAATGAGAACAGATGAAAGGGATATTCTAGTTTACCATTCCTGGGACAGTTCAGTAACACACTAGGATGGGACTCCAGATGGTATGGAGGGAAGTAGGATGAAGGAATGAGAGGGGAAAACAGGGATGAGAGAAACAGAGCCTGTAAAGGAAGACAAAATTGTTCAGAATACCAATAAAACATGTTAAAAATGTGACAGCTGTTAGTACAGAGAGCTCATTTACAGACTGACATATGTAACTAGAGACTGACACACACACACACACACACACACACACACACACACCTTGGTGACGTGTTTTTTCCTTTTCCTGTTGCCACCCTGCAGAGCTTTCTGTCCACAGGACGTGGTTGAAGAGGCGGTGCTGGTGCTCCTCATCACAGAATCAATGGTGAGACAGTCTTCCTCACATTCATCCTTTCTTCCTTAACATGCTGTGTTGTGACGTCTCTTCTCTTTAACTGCATCTTGAGAACCATAGCATAACTATATTATGAAGGAATAGAAAAATTTCCCAAACCTGTTTGTTGTTATTTGTTATGTAGAACACAAAAGGAGGATTCCTCTCTTGCATACTAAGATTAGAGTGACCTCTAAATTGTCCTTTGGAGAGGGGACTATTTTTCTAGGTGGACGAACTTGGATGCCCAAGTATTATAAATATACTGCATTTGGCATTGAAACAGTTTGACACATAACATTCTTAAGCCATACACTACTGTTATTCAGCAAGGATACATTAAATTGACCAAAAGTGACAGTAAATACATTTATAACGCTACTTTTGAACTTTACATTCTTCAAAGGAACCTAAATATATACAGTATATATCAGGGTTTCCACAAAAATATCAAGCAGCACAAATGTTTTCAACATTGATTATAAGAAATGTTTCTTGAGCAGCAAATCAGCATATTAGAATGATTTCTGAAAAATCATGTGACGCTGAAGACTGGAGTGATGATGCTGAAAATTTAGTAAAAAATCATTTTAAATCACTTTTTTGATCAAATAACTGCAGCCCTGGTGAGAATAAGAGATTTCTATCAAAACATTAATTCACAAAAACCTTACTAACCCCTAACATTATGAACGATAGTTTATGTTGTTTATCAAGACAGAAAGCAAATTTGGAGACATGTAGGATTCATTCATGTGGTTTTTGCTTGTGGTTACTGACCATGGTAAAACTTTGCAATTATTTGACATATCTGACATTTTCTGGTAATACAGACCCAGACCTTTTACGTCTGGGGAACATTTTAATATAGGAAAATGCCATGTTTATGTTTATTTTTGAGCGTTACCACACACAAATCATTTTCATTTGTTTGTCAGATACTTGTACCTAAAGCAACTTCAGACGACACAAATTAAATGACAGAAATGATTGTTTAATGAGTTAAAACAACAAAACAACATCTTACAGGTTTGGAACAAATAAATAATACATTTCCAAGATTGTTCCTTTCCCTTTAAACACAGGGCTTCAGCCCCCCAAACTGCATATTTTGTGCTTGTCCGTATTTGACACCCAGTTCAGTTCTTGAACACTTTACTAATGAGCTAAAGATTTGAATTAAACATGCAAGGTAAGAGAGTCATCTAAAATGTGCAGTGCTGGAGGTTCTCCTGGACCAGGATCAGGAAACACAGCTTTAACATATTCCTAACCCTCTCTCTGTTGTCCCATGTAGGCCAGTGGCGAGGCGGTGATCAGCCGCACACCGGAGCATCAGGAGGCGAGACAGAGCAGCATGCAGGACGCCTCCTCTGTCTATGACCTGCTGAGCATCGCCATGGCCAGGAGAGGGCAGTACGCCATGCTGTCAGAGGTGAGATGAGTCAGCACAGATCCGTATCGACCCCGCGCTTTGCAAACAGGAGCAAGTGACCTGTATTTTATGTAGTGGCTTCTTTCTCCTCCTTTGTCACAAGTCGCCTCTTTCAGTCTATCAGTCTCTCTCTTCTCTTCTCCCAGTCATATGGGTGCTTATTGACCATTCCTCCTTCGTCCTGTCCTTCAGGTTGTTTCAGTAGTTGGGCCGTTGTGAGATGGTGAGACATTCTCAGGTGAATCTGAATCTAAGTTCAATGTTTAATTCAGTTAATATCAACTGAATCCATGTCATTTCACTGGTAACCCACTGCCATTACTCGGTATTACCAACACATGCCTGCGTGTATGTCGAATGTAAATCCCTTTCTCATCAAATTTATGCTCACTTTCTCATGCATGTGCCATTATGTGATGTGTACAGGATACACACAATCCCCTATCCGTGCTGAAAACAACAAGATCCTTCCTAGAAATAACTAGTTATGCTGAGCAATGTCAACCGCATTATCATTTTCTTGGAAGGCTGATTCATTGATTCGAAGTTTCTTTCTGACTGTGATGTGGTGTATGATTGTTTGTCATCAGTGTTTGGAGCGGGCCATGAAGTTCTCCTATAATGAGTTTCATCTTTGGTACCAGCTTGGCTTGTCTTTGATGGCAAGTGGGAAGGTGAGATTCATGTCCTATTGTCATCATCATCATCATTGTTCTATTCATTTATTAGTCATTCGTCGGCTATATTTTAGATTCAGTTTAATAAATATGTTCTAGTAACTGAAAGAAAGAAGTTAGCGAAGGTTTTATCTAAATTAAATATATATTTGAAATTGAAAAGGCCTATTATAGTTTGCCCAAAAATGAACAATCTGTCATTATTACTTACCCTCAAGTTGTTTCAGACCTGTAGTTTCTTTCTTCTATTGAATACAGAAGAAGATATTTTGAAGAATGTTGGTAACCAAACAGTTGACGGTAGCCGTTATGGAGTAGCTGCCGTTAACTGTTTGGTTACCAACATTCTTCAAAATACTTTATTTTGTGTTCAACAGAAGAAAGGAATTCATACAGGTTTGAAACAACTTGAGGGTGAGAAACTGATGACAAAATGCTCATTTTTGGGTGAGCTATAATTAGAGTTAAGGTTTAAGAGGGTTAAAGGGATACCCAAAAATTAACCCAAAAATTCTCTCATCATTTGCTCACCCTTATGCCATCATAGATCCGTATGATTTTCTTTCTTAAGATTTTTAGAAAAGTAATGTATCTGATACAAGTGAATAGGTTTCCAAATACAACTCCAGTGGATGAATACAAATTTTCTAAAGCAAAACAATTTTAAACTTTTTTTTACTTTAACTTTTTAACTATAAACTATTGATGCACTGAAATATACTGTATATAAAGTATATATATTATTATTATTTTTTTAATTTTTACATTTTTTATTTACCAAAACACTTTAAAGCTTTCAATTAGCCTGAAAACGGAAAATACAGTAAATTGGTTATTTTGATCTTTGTCGTATTCTCAGGTGATATAACACCAGTCTTAGTAAAGTTCTTCAACAACGAACTGCCTCTCCATATTTCAGAAAGGTTGAGTTTACACATAAACTTTACACACGTTTTGAAGCAAGATGTGAGTACCTTGTGAAGTTTGCACAGGAAGTGAGACAGAAGTGCAAATGACTGTCACTTCTCATGTGAGTTTCACAACACACTTACATTTATGTCAAAAGTATTCTCAACAGTTTCATCAATGTGTTTACAACATTTGGCTAGAGTCAATGCTTTATAGTAAAAAAAAAAATACTAGCATGTAGTAGGGTTGGGCGATATGCCGGTTCAAACGGTAAATCAATTTGAATTAGGCACCCGCCACGGTATGATTTTTTTAAAAAACAAGTGGATAAGCAACATAGACAGTGTCCTGAATTGAGAGGAAATCTGTTTTTAACTGCATGCACTTCTGGCTAATTGTTGGAGAACTTTTAGAAATATTATACACAGCTAATTCTTTAACTGGGCATATAAACCAACTGTAAATGGCTACTATTAGAAGCCAGAGACACTGAAGAAGAACACAAAGAGGAGAAAATACTGTAGCAGGCAGAGCAAACTCACTTCACCATGCGCGAAATATTGGAACAAAATCCTAAATAATGAATTGGGGGTGGGGGTTATATAAATGTATCTCTGAGGGGAACTGACTGTCTTCAGAAAAGTATTTTCTTTTCATCTTACCTCCATACGATGCATATTAATGTGGTATTTAAAAGCACAGCGCTGCTATGTTTACAGCAGTAACCAAGGAACCGCTTTATCGCTGCTGCTCCATGAGCGCCACCTGCTGTCAGAGAATGAATTTGCGCTCTCATTCAGCTCATCTGCTGTTTCTGTTTCATGCAGGCATGTTTTATGTAGCATAATTTCACAAAGCTGAGGTTAGCCCAATCTGTTTTTGCTTCAGATTTTGAAATTATAGTCTAATTTACATCAAAAACTTTTCATGCTACATGTAGCGTGATTGTTTGGATCGTGATTAAAACGCAGTGGTTCTGCAATTGTTTCATGCATTCTGATTCATATAAAGGCACAGTCAGGGAAAACTCTGTGATAAACCATGAAACCATCAGAATCCAAAAAAAAAAAAGGTGATACAGATTTTTGGTCAAACCGCCCAGCACTAGTATGTATTAGTATGTTTCTTACATGCACCTATTGTTGTGTGACATTGATTCTTCTGCTGGGGTCGTATGGATTACTGTCATGATGACTGGATGTGCTTTTTGAGTGTCAACATTCTTGATCACAGAGTTGGATTATTTGTCTAAAAATCTTCATTTGTGTTATAAGATCAAGAAAGAAAAAGCCATCTACGTCTGGGACGACATGAGGGTGAATAAATAAATTTGAATAAAATTTAAAAAAAAACATTTGGGTGGACCCCCTGTAGAATTATGTGAAACAATTCGGTGCTACAAAGTTAGAGCGAGTAGTGTAGTAACAGACCACCAATCATAAACTGCCTCAGTGTCTGCCTCATTGAATATTCATGAGCTTTCTAGATGCAAGAGCTTTAACATGCTGTGTCTAGTTTCAGAAATAGGTAAAAACATCAAATGGTGATGGCAAATCCCACTCTGCATTTTCCTTCAAGTGTTTAGTCTTTGTTTTGTATTATGTTTCAGAAGATAACCAGAGCAATTACTGTATTTGTGACAACATCTCCACACACAGACAAGCAGTTATTAAAACAGGTCGTGCTCTTGTTGTGTAATCTGCTTGTCCAGTCAGTGTTATTAACCTCATGAATATGCAAATGAGAATGTTCATCCAGGGTTTACGGATGTACTGAGTGATAAGCCGCAATGACCCTGGGTTAACGACTTTTATGAGTGAAGGTTCACGCTTATTCTGTTGTATGTTAATGAATGTCAGGGTCTGTGTCACTGCTACATTTGAATTACTATCTTACATGTGTGTTTGTATATTTGAAAGCTGTATTGTTAATAATATTTTACAGAACGAGGGTGCAGTGTCAGTGCTTAAAGAGTGTGTAGCAATGAAACCACAGGACCCCATCCCACCTCTGCTTGCAGCAAAAGTGTGCATCAACCAGCTGCACTGGGTGAGAGAAACACAATGTGCAAATTCATTAAGCAAAAAATAATTCATTAAAATAGTTAAAATAATAAATAAATAAAACAATATTTATATTTAGAGCAGTTACAATATAGAGCAGTTCCAGCCTCTACACTAACTTTTAAAAGAGTAAATTAATACTTTTATTCAACAAGCATGCATTAAATTGATCCAAAGTGACATTAAATACATTAAATACTGTATTAATGTTACAAAATACTTATTTTAAATAAAGCTGTTCTTTTGAACTTTATATTTTAAAAAAACACGTTAAAAAATGTATCAGATTTTTCATAAAAATATTAAGCATTTCATATTAATATTAAGTTTCTTGAGCATCAAATCAGCACATTAGAATGATTTCTGAAGGATCATGTGACACTGAAGACTGGAGTAATGATGCTGAAAATTCAGCTTTGCCATCATAGGAATAAATTACATTTTAAAATATACTCAAATAGAAAACAGGTACAGTATTTTAAATTGAATTAATGTTTCACAATATTACTGTTTTACTGTATTTCTGATGAGCGTAAGAGACTTCTTTCAAAAACATTAAGAATCTCATTGCCCCAAACTTTTGAACCGTAGTGTGCAACATCCCAGCAAAAGGAATAAGTATGCTTTATGCTATGAATGAAATAAGCAGTGTGCATTTCAGGAAATTTCATTGGAAATATTCACTTTGGCATCCTTAAATAAGTCCATAAATCCATAAATCCTAATCCCATAAATCCTATATAATCCTAATATATTTATATTAAAACTAGCTATGCTCATAGCATTATTAATTTAGAAGTGATTTTTGATCCAGATCAAACTAGAAACATTAAATCTGTTATTTTCAGCCTTTTTATAATCCTCAGTGTACAGTATTCATTGCTCAATCCTACAAAAGATCTAGATTCATATCACTAATGATCTCTGTTTTACATTACTAACATTGCTATACTAGTTATACTAATAAGACACAATGCTATGTACTGTACAGTCACAACACTATCAATCAAATACACACTGCAGCGCTGTTGACAGAGATTACGGCACATCTGTTGGAAGCGCAGCGCTGAATACAGACAGCACGCCATAAGAGGCTTATAGCACAATAGAGCCGTATAGCCACAAAAACTTAATGCAAAGGCTTTAGTGTCAGATAGCACACCATCCCACAGTCACACTTCAGACCGGCCCTTTATCATCCCAGCATCAAAACAGGGCATGCAGGGATTTGTCCTTAAGCAGTTGTCCTTGATGCTGATTCATGTCAGCATGTCTGGCATTTCAGTTAAAGAATATCATACAATATTAAGTCATGGTTACGTGATTAAATTAAAAAAATATATATTTGTTGCAATTTCGCATGATATGCTTGGGCATTTGACATGACCTTTTTTCTGTTTGTACACTACCGGTCAATTTTTTGTTTTTGTTTTTTACGTTTCTTTTTTCTTGTGAAATATTAGTGCAATTTAACTGTTTGTTATTTTAATATATTTATACATCCAATTTATACCTGTGATGGCAAAGCTGAGTTTTCAGTGTCACTTGATCCTTAGAAATCATTGAAATATGCCGATTTAGTGCTCAATTATCATCAGTTATTATTGCCACCCGATTATTAAAAATAGTTCTTATTATTATCAGTGCTGATAACAATTTTTGGAGCTTGATATTGTGGTGGAAACTGTTTGAGTATCTAAAACCATTTTTTTTTTCATAATGATTTTCTAACCATTTCTAAAGGATCATGGGACACTGAAGACAGGAGTAATGATGCTGAAAATTCAGCTTTGACATCTCAGGAATAAATTATATTTTAATATACAGTGGTGGCCAAAATTATTAGAACACTAGTACTTTCACCAGCTAAAAAATTGTTTTTCTATCTTTTGCTGTAGTGTGTCAGTAGAAAAAATCAGTTTACATTTCCAAACATTCATTTTGCCATTAATTGTAATAATCCAGTGAGATTTTTGTTTGCACAAGGAATCTGACAACAGCCAGTGCTCCTCAGAGATCTGATCTGATCATCATCCAGTCTGTCTGGAATGACATGAAGAAACTGAGACAGACTAAATCCAGAAGAACTGTGGCAACATCTCCAAGATGCTTCAAGAGACCTACCTGCAAAGCTACAGTACTGTTAAAAGTTTTAGGCACTTGAGTAAAAATGTTGTCAAAAATAATGTCATAAATAGATTTTCTTCATCAATTAACTTCTATTAAAGTGCCCCTATTATGGATTTTTGAAAATAACCTTTCATGCAGTGTGTAACACAGCTCTAAGTGAATGAAAATATCCTGAAATTTTAATTTTTAAATCTGAAAGTGCACCGTGTATAAAGTTATTGTCTCTCAAAAGAAAGAGTCGACTCTGAATCATTGAAACGAGTCGTTTTTAAAACAAATCCCAAGCCGTTTCATGCTGACCTCAACATGAAAAATTAGCATATTGCCGCCCACTTGTTGGTCTTTTGGCGTTGGTCTGAATGAAAATGCAAATTCATTCTTTGCCACTAGGTGCTGCTTTTGGAGGGTAAAAATAGCGGTTTCCCCGGTAAAGCTGTACATAAAGCAGCACTGCACTCATCAGGCATTATGCTGCCTTCACGTGCTATCAGAAATTTCATATTTCCCACTTATGAAGTCGTGATTACGAGCTTTTCCTATTCAAGTGCTTTAATGTCGGAAAGAATAAAATGTAGCATTCCATTGGTTGACAATCATATAAACATTCACCGCAATACATGCAATTTGCTGACAATTCTGTGGCCGTTCACGTTCAATTTCCGATTAGGAAACTTGTATTTACGATAATTCCGATAGCACGTGAAGGCAGAATTACAGGCATGATGAAATGAAAATGAGAGCAATCGGATCAATCACCGCCGATTAGCGTCACGCAAAGGAGGGGTTTGGAAAAATGAATCGTTGAGCGAATCGTTTGGGAGTCATTGAGCAAGTTTGGTAAAAATAAATGCATATTATAAGACAATGAAAGTGTTTTTTGACCTTGCATGCATAGCAGCCTGTTGTTGGGGACTCCCAAAACCAAAATATGAACCTTTCATTACCCATAATAGGGGCACTTTAACTAAATCAAGTCAACATTTGGTGTGAGCATCCTTTGCGTTTAAAGCAGCTTTTGCCCTCAGTGCACTTTGCAGGTACCTGCAAAGCTACCTGAAAAACTATGCGCAAGTGCACCTAGGTTTCTTGAAGTGTCTTGGAGACGTGGCCACAGTTCTTCTGGATTTAGTCTGTCTCAGTTTGTTTCTTCATGTCATTCCAGACAGACTGGATGATGATCAGATCTCTGAGGAGCACAGGCTGTTGTCAGACTCCTTGTGCAAACAAAAATCTCACTTGATTTTTACAATTAATGGCAAAATGAATGTTTATAAATGTAAACTGATATTTCCTACTGACACACTACAGCAAAAGATAGAAATAACTGACTTAAAACCATTTTTAGCTGGTGAAAATACTAGTGGTCTAATAATTTTGGCCACCACTGTATAATAAAATAGAAAACAGCATATTAAAAATAGGAAAAAAACAGAATATTAAATAGAAATAATAATACAATATTACTGTTTTTACCTCGTTTTTGATCAATTGGTAGTGTACAGTACATGCAGTTTTTATGACATTATAATAATTGAGCAACACATTTTAATCTAAAATCTTTTTTTTTTTTTACAATTACATTTACATTTATTCTTTTAGCAGATGCTTTTATCCACTTTTTATCAAAAGTTTTTATTTAGCTTAAGCTTTTGTTCTAAATGAATATATTGTTGGCTTTGTTTCCAGCTCAGATCTTTAACCTCTACCCTACACCACCAATATATCTCACTGTAAGTTGAGAAGCACTGATATAAATCATCCAAACATCTAACGCATGTGTAAATGTGTGTGTGTCAGCTGGAGGATGCAGTTTCCCTCTCAGCAGGTGTGGTTGCTTTAGGAGAGTGTGCTGGAGAGTCCCTTCCTCGAGCTCATCTGGCCATCGGACTGTGCCGTAGTCTGCAGGCCTCTGACGGTAAGCCCGGCCTTTAACCGCGGTTATCCTTCTCTGAACCTAAAAATGATCCAGGCCCCCCAGCTGTCCTCAGCTGCTCTCTGCTCCCTCATGTCTGCAGTGACTCACTCTTTAACTGTGTGTTTGCAGCTACGCTGAAAGCCGATCGTGATGAGTTCAACAGAAGAGCGCTGCAGTCACTACGGAAGTACGCTTGATGTTTACCTCTTATATTTCAGCATGTGTACTTAACACAGATTGTGTTAAGGAGGCTTCAGCCACCCACTTTGTGTGGGAATTCTTTCAGTTGACCCTTTGCTAAGTTGGAAAAGCTGAATTTTCAGCATCGTTACTCCAGTCTTTATTGTCACATGATCCTGATATGCTGATTGCAGCTCAAGAAACATTTATTATGATTATCAATGTTGAAAACAGTTGAGCTGCTTATAATACATTTTTGATTATTCTTTGATTAATAGAACGTTCAAAAGAACAGTGTTTATTTGAAATAGAAATAATGTAACAGACTGCTGTTACTTTTTATCAATTGAATGTAGCCTTGCCGAATAAAAGTATTAATTTCTTTTTTCCAGTTAAAAACTAGTGCTGTCAACAGAAGAAAATAATCACAAATAATCTCATGATTATTGATCAGTATTTATAAAACAGACTGAAATTGGTGATACATAAATTTGGTGAATGTCCACATTATTTTTTTTATTCATATTTATTAATGTTAATATCTTGAGTTCACTTTTTTTTCTTATCATGGATATGTAGTTAATGTGTTATGGAAACTTGATTCTGAATCCGAATCTTTTCATTTACACCAATGCTAATGTTTTCAAAAAATTTTATCACGTTTTTTAATCATGTTCCTATGCAGTTTGACAACTTCCTAAAAAATTTCAGTGTCACAATTAAATTGCTGCATCTAATCTTAGTAAGGAGTCAGTTGTGAGATGACTGGCAAATGTCAGACTGGTAATAAAGTGATGAAAACTTCACACAGATTCTTTTTTGTCTTCAGAGCCCATGCACTGGACCCTGGGGACCCTCAGATCTCCTTCTACCTCTCTCTGCAGCTCGCTCTGGTTCGACAGGTTAGCACGCTAACACATCAATCTCGCTGACTAGATGCAGAATCGCGTCAGCGTATCAGATTTCTGTTCTTCATCTTCCAAGAAAAGAGATTTACATTAATCTCTCTTCTTATTTTGCATGACTGTGGATTTTTGTAGCTTTTGTTTACACATATGACTGTCAAGGTCACCTGATTGTGTGAATAGCTCTTTATCTCATCATATTCCTACCCACTGTACGAGACCTCTTGTGTTTGTGGTAGGTGTCAGAAGCGATGGAGCCGTTGCAGTTGGCTCTGAATATTTGTGGGGATGATCTTCACTCTCTACACCTGCTGACTCTGCTGCTCAGTGCCCAGAAACACTACCAACACGCCCTTGATACGCTTAAACTTGCCATTAACCAGCACCCGGACAACTTTAAGTATGTTTTATGTGTTTCTTCTACTTCAAATGGGATAGTTCTCACGAAAATTTAAATTCTGTCATTGTTTACTGAACCTCTTGGTTACACTTGATAGTCCACTTTCTACTAATTATAAGTAACTTTGCAACTACATGTCAGCTAACACGTGCACTTGCAAAGTCAGTAGAATATGTGTTGGGGGAGCATCAAAATAAAGCAAAAATTAAGCAGTGTACTAATACTCTAATGCAGGTCCTGGAGAGCCACAGTCTTGCAGAGTTTAGCTCCGACCTTGATAAAAACTCACCTAGCTTTCTAGTAACCCTTAGACCTTGATTCGCTTGTTCAGATGTGTTTTATTATGGTTGGAGCTGAAGTCTGAAGGACTGTTGCTCACCAGGACCTACACTTGCCACCCCTGCTCTAATGACTGCTATTTGACACGTTCTTAAGGCCATTGCACACTGAGTCCGAAATTTTCGCACGTTGAAAAATAAATACGACTTCACATTGTGTCAATCATGTTTAAGCACTGCCTCCGAAACTTTCGTCCGTCATAAAAAAATTTGCTTTTCGCATCCATAGCAAGCATTTTGAGAGGTGTTTTGACAATTCAGAGCCACCGTACAAGCGAACGCCAAAATCCAGAATGGCGATTGTCAAGTTCATCCACTTCGTCTCGCAGCACAAAGCACTGTAAAGATCCTTGCACACTGAGTTCACAGAAATTGGTGGTCTTCTTTTTAATATGTGGCTCTAGTATCACTAGCAAAGCATCAAACTGAGCCACTGACATCCTGAAGTAAACTTTGAATCGCCCGTGATAATCCCGCTGCTCCTTAATAAGAAGGGGGAACTCTCCTTCCTCTCTATATCTCAGGATTGGATGGACCCAATATTTCCTTTCTTTTTCTCCTTTTAAGAAGCGAGAGGACAACAAAATCATCCTCACTACTTGAAGAATCCCCTTACGAGAAAGAAGTTTATTCAAGTGTGCTATAAGTATACTTCTTTTAAACTAAAATAGGAAAGTATATTTTAGTCTACTTTTTATGTACTTCTCAGAAATGGGCTTTATGTACTTCTCAGAAATATACTTAAAATGACATTTAAGTATATTTGACATGCTTAGAAAAACTTGTGCTCCTAGAATCCGTGTTTTCATTGTTATATGGTAGGGGGCGCTAGTACACATCTTCTGTACAGAATTTCCAAAACAACACAAGTGAAGAAGAAACCAAAACAACAGATGCTTCCACATGTAATCTAACACCATCATCAGACATAAAACAGCATCAAAACTGTGTAACGTTATGGAATAAAATGTCACCAATGAAGAGGTAATAATGACTGTCAAGCTTTGGGGTGTTGATCGACTCCATCTACATTTTGATTATCATTCTGAATCCAATTCATATTCTTTTTTCAGCTTTTTGTTCAAAATGTTGTTTATTTCTTTATTTTTTATTTGTGATAAAGTATACTTAAAAATATACTGGAACTACTTAAGTATACTTAAGTATACTACTTTTTGGTAAGGGTCCATTTAGTACTGTTTTGCAAATTTTTTCGCAACTGATTAATTAATACGCATCAGACTCAGTGTGCAAGGTTTCTGTGCATGACGAAATTTTAGGATGACGGATACAAAAAACCTCATATGAAAATTTCGGACTCAGTGTGCAATGACCTTAAGGCTGCGTTTACACTAGTGCATTTTTGTTTTAAAACGCGTAGCTTTTACTACGGTTACGCCTGTTTACACTCCAGACTTCGAAAACGGAGACTTTTGAAGATGCTGCTGACCCCGTTTTAGTTTGAAAACTCCGGGGTTGCGTTTCAGTGTAAATGGACCAAAACGGAGACTTTTGAAAATGATGGCGTGGCTGCCCACATTCACTCTGCGTATCCTTGACGACCGTGTAAACAATAACATCATGCTCATTGTTGTACCCATAGATATGTATGGGTAGATTCCCCATTCGACCGCTCCAAGCACGCAGACGCGTCCGTCATCTAAATAATAGGGAATCTACCTATACATATAACTATGGTTGTACCTGCATGAATGGTCATGAGACATGCGTTTTCGGTTGTGTAGTGAGGACGGAGATCGTTTCTGAAACGATGTAGACGAGGCTCGTTTTCATTTTAAAGGGGTCAATGGATGCAAAATTCACTTTTAAATGTTGTTTGTACATAAATGTGTGGTGGCAGTGTTTGTACACATCCAACCTATAATGATAAAAATCCACTCAGTGTTTTTATTTTAATTCCTATAAATAATATACCCTTTCTCAAATCAAGCTGTTCTCAGCTTCTTGGCTGTGTGACGTCACACAGACCCAGGCACCTCCCACAATTGTTGACTGACAGTAGCGTTTTACTTTAGACCCACCCTGAGTGAGCTGTCATCGGTCCACCATTGTTTCGACGAATGTCTCCTAAGCGATTGAGGTGTTCTGTTGTTGGATGTAATAATGAACATAGCAGTCGTCATTTACTCCCGACATCTGAGCCGCTGAAGATGCAGTGGATTACTTTTGTTTTTGAAGGGAATGCACCCCTTGATCTACCTAAATGCGTTTATGTTCGCGTGAATCATTCATGATCCAGCCTCACCTACAGAAGAAGCGAGTATAGGCTTCTTTTATGAATCGTTGAAAATCACCTTTCCTAATAATGTGCTAGTTAGCAAGTTCCCGAGCTAAAGTAAACAGTTTCATGAGAACTGCTCATCACCCCACGGAAGAGAGGGGCGGGGTGAGCAGAGCTCATTAGCATTTAAAGAAACATGCACTAAAACGGCTTGCTGTGTGCAGAGCTGTTTTTAACAAGGTAAAAAGGGTGTTGTTTTACACTACCATTGAGAAATTTTAACCAAAGTATGTTACAGGCTTTTCATTAAGACCCTAAAGAATCATATCAACTTGTGGAAAACGGGCATCGGATGACCCCTTTAAAACGCTGTTTTAAAATGAAAATGCACTAGTGTGCAGGGCCTAAACAGGGCTTAAAGTTCATTTAAAGTGTTCTAAAGTTCCAAAACGTTCTAAAAAGACATGCGTTAAAGTTCCAAAAAGTTGCTGGTAGCCATTGACTTCCAGTATGGAAGTCAGTGGCTACCAGCAACTAGAACTTTCTTCAAAATATTTTCTTTATTTAAGCACACATTCTATATTCCTAATCTTACCCAATACCTAAACTTAACAACTACCTTACTAACTAATAATAAGCAGCAAATTAGGAGTTTATTGAGGCAAAAATCATAGTTAATGGTTTGTTAATAGCGAGGACCTTAAAATAAAGTGTGTCTAAAATATCAAACCTAATGTCATCTGAACGTGACTGCAGAATCTTTCTGAAGAACTGCATCTTTTTTGCGTTTCTGATTGTAATCAGCTGTTGTTGCAGTGATTTTAATTGTAATGCATTCAGTTAGTTACTACATTTATAGTTCATCACATGAGCCACTAACATTTGATAATACTTTTTGTCTTAATTCCCAACTGTATCTACTGTTACATAGTTTTAAACCTAAATTACTTTTTTTGTGAAATGTGCACAGTGCGTATTTTATTCCGAATATTTTCAGTTTTTACATCTCCATGTGGGGTCAGTGTTGCACTCGAGACGGGAGTGGAGAGAAAATAATTAGGATCAAGTTCATAGCAGAGTAACACATAAGAGTGTAAAGACCCCCAGCCTCTCACACACAATCACACTGAATCTATTGCGTGTCACAATGGTTATATTGTCACACGTCTCATTCCAAGAACCTCTGTCTTTAAAGAAAACAAATCATCACTTTATCAGAGGAAAAAGTGAACTCAGCTTTCTAGAAACTGTGTTTGTTGATGTATGGGAGGAGGAAAAGTGAACCATGCTGCGTGTAAACTAAAATTTTGCTTATTTAATATGACATTATTTTAAAATTTACGGTGTGAATTTTAATTGCACGTAAACTTTGTATATTAGAGTTTTAGTGCTTTTAAGTGATCTGAGTGAATATAGTGATTTTAAGTGAAAAGAAGAAATGTCCTCTTGTCTTCACCTTCACCTGATCTCCAGTTGCTCCCTGACCTCCAGTCCAGTTCTCCTGGCCCAGTGTTGTTAGTATTAACTAAAACTAAATTGAATAAATTGTTCTTGTTATTTGAAATAAAACTGAAATAAAATAGAATATAAATACTAGATAATAAATTTAGAAAAATTAGTGTTTATACTGAAATAAAATAAGTTGAAGTACTAAAATTACTAAAATAAAATAAAAATAAATTAAATCTAAATACACAAGCATTTTAAAAAAATGATAAAAACGACAAAAGCACATAAAATTACTAAAACTATAAAAGTATATTATATTAGTATATTAGTATATAATACTAAAATAACACTGTCACTATCCCGTATGGGATAATGACCATTTTGTCTGTACACCAATTTTAGCTTTAGTACTTCTGTGGTAAATGGGTGTAACCCTAGGGTAAATTCAGATGTAAATGTGTACTTCACCACCACACTACTGCTGTTCCAGAACAAGGCCCCGTCGCAGCAGGAGCGTCTGCTAGTCTCGCTGCATCTCTTTCTCACTGGCGTGAATGCTCTGCTGCCCTGTTTACACACACGTACTTAATAGCACACACCCACACACACACACACACCTTCACATTCATCTCACTTCACCCCTCCACCCTCGAGCACACAGACGTCCACCCACTCGCTGAATCTTGCTAAAGAGAGGGACAGGTCAGGGGAAGAACGTCTCCAGACAGCTGCAGAATTGCTAGTTTCTGTTAAAAGCAGCTGAAGCATCGGCCACTGATGATGGAGAACTAGGGCTGATAGTGTTTGACCCAAGGAGGTCTGAAATACCTGTAGAAAACTGCTATGTGTTAGCATTCATACCATCTCAATGGCAGTTGCTGTCTGCACATCCATCTCAGGAAGTATGTGAATTCGATACATTTCCATCAAATCATGGGACACAAGTAGACTGAGCATTTTTCATGCAAGAACAACAAACCAGTAAATCATATATCATATATTGTATATAACATGCAACATTTGAAATGGCAAATTGTACTATTTGAGTTATTATACATTTAATCAAAATATAATAACTCATTTCATTTCTAAAATGAATATTTCCCCTACTCTCTAACTCCATTCTAGCACTCAGGATTTTTTCCTTGATTTTTTTTTCTAGAGTACATAAGTGAAATGAGTTGTCATCAGCAAAATCTTCTGGATATTTGATATATTGCACAGCCATTATATGTTTAATGCAATATATGTTTTATATACACTACCATTCAGAAGACTGAGGTCAGTAAGATTAACTTTTTTAATAGTCATTTATGCTCACCAAGACTGCATTTTTTGATCAAAAGTACAGTAAAAGCAGTAAAATTCTAAAATATCATTACAATTTAAAACAACTGTTGTGTATTCTAATATATTTTAAAATGTAATTTATTCCTGTTATTAGATAATTAGAAACATCAGAAGAACAATTATAAAATATATATATATATATATATATTAGTGCTGTCAAACGATTAATCGCGATTAATCGCATCCAAAATAAAAGTTTTTGTTCATATAATATATGTACTGTGTATATTTATTATGCATATATAAATACACACACATGCATGTATATATTTAAGAAAAATGTGTTATGTTTATATATTAAATATATTTATATATAATATAAGTTATATAATACTGTTGTAAAATATATGTGTTTGTATTTATATATACATAATAAATATACACAGCACACACACATATATATATTATGTAAACAAAAACCTGAACAAAATGGTCATTACCCCATACAGAATAGTGACAGTGTTATTTTAGTATTATTGATATACTTTTATAGTATTTATTAATATTTTGAATGATTATATTTTTAATTATAGTAATTTTGCTATGTGCCTTTGAATTTTTTTTGTTTTTTTAATACTTGTGTATTTAGATTTAATTTATTTGTATTTGAGTAATTTTAGTATTTATTTCAGTATAAACACTAATTTTTCTAAATTTCTTATCTAATATTTATATTCTATTTTATTTCAGTTTTATTTCAAATAACAAAAACAATTTATTAATTTTAGTTTTAGTTAATAATAACAACATATATATATTGTAGCATTATAATGTCTTTTAATCAATTTAATGCATCCTTGCTGAATAAAAGTATTAATTAAAAAAAAATCTTACTGGCCCCAAACTTTGGAATGGTAGTGGAAATGTATATAACCCTGTATTATCAGGTTTGATCATTTTACATCAAATATACAAAGCAAAGCTATTTCTTTTTGGTGCATGTAGCACTGTAGTTTATTAACTGTTATTGTCTTTGTGTGTTTTAGTCTTCTCTTTACCAAAGTGAAGTTGGAGGAGGTTTTGTTCGGACCCGCTGCAGCGTTACAGACCTGTGCAGAAATGCTGCAGCTGTGGCAGAGTCGCTATGATTTGACCCGCCTCAGGTAACATGCTGCGTGTAACGTGTGTGTGTGTGAGTGAGTCAGTGTTGTATGCTGTGATTTCATGCATTCTGCTCTCTATTCCAGCGAGGAGGATGACACTAGCAGCATACCTCCAGATCCCGGACCGCTGAGCAAGAAACCCAGCGGCCTCCATCTCACGCTCCCAGACTTCCAGGAGACAGAGACCGGTGTGTATCACGAGTGTGTGTGCGTGTGTGTGATTGTGTGCGTGTTTATGTGACTGAGACGTGTGTCATGTCGTGTCAGGGTCTCAGAGTGCCCCGTCTCTAGCTGTGTCCCGTCTGGAGCAGGCCATGTCAGAGGTGTCGGCCATCAGCTCCGCCCACAGGCACGGCCCCGCCTATATTTGGACCACCCTGGAACGCATCTGGCTGCAAGCAGGTACGGCTCAACTTCTTTTTTGAATACATTATTAAAACCTATTATTTCTGGAACTTTTATTAACATTAACCAGGATTAAATTACCGGTTATTAAATATTTGTGTAATATTTTAGAAAGGCATAAATAGCCGTTTGGCTGTTCGCTGACATTACTTTCCTGTAATCGTACAAAAACGTGTTTTTTTAGTCTACTTTTTACTTGTTGACCTTAATACATTTGGGAAGTCTTTGACGTACTATGACATTATTTGGATGTTATTTTTGCGTTATTTATATGCTGCTCTGCATGAAATGTGTTTCCCAGGGATCTTATACTGGGTGTTTGTGCCCTCTTGTTCCCATTCCCAGCATTCCTCTGGCATGGGTTCATTTCCTGTCTAAAATGGGACACATCCTGATTCTGTACAAATGAGTGAATGTGAGAGCACAGGCAGAGCGGCCCATTGACATAAAGAATAGGCGTGATGTCATACTGATAGTTTAAAATAGTAAGGGCCCACTGAACGCAGTCCATCATGCAGCAAACTTTTCATTTTTTACATCAGCTGTCATTTGTAATGTGTGAGTGTTGTTATGCGCTTTGTGTCAAAATAGCATATTATAATAAATAATATTACGTTAAATATTATAATAAATCATGTTAAATTAAATATGTTAATAATAATAATAATAATATTAAATATTTTAATATGTATTTGTTATATAATTAAAATGTGGCATTAATATTTTTTTATTAAATTTTTTTTTTAAATTTTATTGTCATCATGACACTCAGCATATGTAGTCTTTGAAGAATCAACACAGCACAAAACCGTGCAGCTATACATGGATAAATACATGCAATAAAGGCAGTTTACTATGCAAATAATTATTGGAAAGATGACCAGTATGCAAATATTACAATAATGCCTTCATTGCCAGTTGTTACGGTTTGTGGTTGTAGACTAAAAGAACAAATGACCAGGAGAACGAAATAGCATCAACGCACGTAAATCCATTTATTAACATTAAACTGAGACCAAGACTAGGGGAGAACTGAGGACTTATAAAATACAGGAAATCAAGGAGTAAACGAGATGATTAACACAAGACAGGTGAATGGAATAAACGATGATTAACAAAACTAGAACAGGAAAATCCAAATAAGGACAAACAGGAACTAAACTGAAACCAACACGTGACAGATATCGCCCCCCTCCTGGAAGGTGCGTCCCGCACCATAACAGTCACATCGGGGAGGAGGGGTGGGCGCCCTGGAGGCTGGAGCAGAGCCAAGACGGGGAGGAGACAAGGGAAGCCTCCAGGGCGGATCAGGGGACTCGGGAGGCCAGGGCGGATCAGGGGATTCCGGGAGCCATGGCGGATCAGGGGACTCGGGAGGCCAGGGCGGATCAGGGGATTCCGGGAGCCATGGCGGATCAGGGGAGTCTGGTGACCATGGCGGGTCAGGGGAGTCAGGAAACCAAGGCGGGACTGGAGACTTGGGAGACCCTGGCCGGATCATTTATTTGACAAGCTGGACCGGGGAACCATAGTGGCCTTCCCCTTGGCCACTATGGTTCTCCAACCCACGGGTATATAGCCCCGCCCCAAAAAAGTTTTGGGGAAGCTCCTCTCTGGGGCGCTCTGGAGGAGCGGGCACTTGAGGGCGTTCGGCAGGCGCGGACACTCGGGGGCGCTCGGCAGGCGCGGACACTTGGGGGCGCTTGGCAGGCGCGGACACTTGGGGGCGCTCGGGAGGCGCGGACACTTGGGGGCGCTCGGGAGGCGCGGACTCTTGGGGGCGCTCAGGCAGCACGGAGCTGGACGGAACCAGCGGAGATGACAGAGAGCCGGGCGGGACCAGCGGAGACGTAGGAGACAATGGAGGGCTGGACGGAACCAGTGGAGATGAAGGGCGCTTGCGAGGAGCGGGCTCTGGAGGGCGCTTGCAAGGAGCGGGCTCTGGAGGGCGCTTGCGAGGAGCGGGCTATGGGGAGAGGACAGGAGCCGAGAATTCAGGGGGTAGAGCCATATCCAGGAGCTCCAGGGCAGGAGCTGGTGGGCTTGGCTTCCCCGCGGACGGCAGCGGCATAGGCTTCGTCACGGACGGTGGCGGCACTGACTTCACCGCGGACGGCGGCTGGATAAGCTTTGCCGCAGACGGCGGCGGCATGAGCTTTCCCGCGGTCGGCGGGCTGCAGCGAGCTGCGGTCGGCGGGTTGGTTCTGGATCGGGGCAGGACACTCTCCAGACACCGGAGGATCCCTTCCCTCCAGCTGAGTCCGGTGGTGTCTGGGAGGTCCACGGGGCGATGGTAATTAGCCCCGATCCAGAACAAGGAGTTCAGCGTGGCGTCGTCTAGCCCCGTCCACACAGCGAGGGGCTAGACGAACTCCCTCGCATACTCTGTCAGCGGCAGATCTCGGCGGGCCAGGGCTGTCAGGCGATCCGCAAACTCCATATTTCGGTGTGGTCTCAGTTTCTGTTACAGTTTGTGGTTGTAGACTAAAAGAACATACGACCAGGAGAACAAAATAGCATCAACGCACGTAAATCCATTTATTAACATTAAACTGAGACCAAGACTAGGGGAGAACTGAGGACTGAAGACAAGAAATCAAGGAGTAAACAAGATGATTAACACAAGACAGGTGAATGGAATAAACGATGATTAACAAAACTAGAACAGGAAAACCCAAATAAGGACAAACAGGAACTAAACTGAAACCAACACGTGACACCAGTTACATTTTGAATGTTAAACATTGCAACAAAATCACTGGGAAATTTGCAGCTTTCACCTTGAATTTCCCAAAAGTATGAAATGTGTTAATATACATTTGCAAAATTTAACAGGCAAGAAAGGTCCATTATCTGTCAGTAGTGTAGCAATGTCGCTTTCAAACCAGTATTATTTTAGTATTACTGATATACTATTATATTATTTAATAACAATTTGAATTAGCTTTTATTTTAATTTTTTTATGTTTAGCCGATATTTTCAGTTTTCAATTTAATTTTAGTTTAAGCTTTGGTGATTTTGTTGTGTTTTTGTCATTTTTAAATGTTGTTTTTTTTCTATTTATTTATTTTTTTTCAATTTTGATAATTTAAGTACTTAAGCATATTTACTTGAGCTAGTTGCCAAGGCAGCAAAAAAAAAGAAATTATAATTATATATATACAGGTGCATTCTAATAAATTAGAATGTCGTGGAAAAGTTCATTTATTTCAGTAATTCAACTCAAATTGTGAAACTCATGTATTAAATAAATTCAATGCATACAGACTGAAGTAGTTTAAGTCTTTGGTTCTTTTAATTGTGATGATTTAGGCTCACATTTAACAAAAACCCACCAATTCAACAAATTAGAATACTTCATAAGACCAATAAAAAATTTTTTTAGGGAATTGTTGGCCCTCTGGAAAGTATGTTCATTTACTCTATATGTACTCAATACTTAGTAGGGGTTCCTTTTGCTTTAATTCAGCGTGGCATGGAGGGGATCAGTTTGTGGCACTGCTCAGGTGTAATGGAAGCCCAGGTTGCTTTGATAGCGACCTTCAGGTCATCTGCATTGTTGGGTCTGGTGTCTCTCATCTTCCTCTTGACAATACCACATAGATTCTCTATGGGGTTCAGGTCAGGCAAGTTTGCTGGCCAATCAAGCACAGTAACACCATGGTCATTGAACCAGCTTTTGGTACATTTGGCAGTGTGGGCAGTGCTAAAGTCCTGCTGGAAAAGGAAATCAGTATCTCTGTAAAGCTTGTCAGCAGATGGAAGCATAAAGTGCTCCAAAATCTCCTGGTAGACGATTGCATTGACTTTGGACTAGATAAAACACTGTGGACCAACACCAGCAGATGTCACGGCACCCCAAATCATCACTGACTTTGGAAAATTCACTCTGGACTTCAAGCAGCTTGAATTCTGTGCCTCTCCAGTCTTCCTCCAGACTCTAGACCTTGATTTTCAAATGAAATGCAAAATTTACCTTTATCTGAAAAGAGGAGTTTGGACCACTGAGCAATAGTCCAGTTCTTTTTCTCCTTAGCCCAGGTAAAATGCTTCTGACATTGTCTCTGGTTCAGAAGTGGCTTGGTAGCCCTTTTCCTGAAGACGTCTGAGCGTGGTGACTCTTGATGCATTGACTCCAGCTTCAGTCTACTCCTTGTGAAGCTCTCCCACATGTTTGAATCGGCTTTGCTTGACAGTATTCTCAAGCTTGCAGTCATCCCTGTTGCTTGTGCACCTTTTCCTAACCAGTTTCTTCCTTCCAGTCAACTTTGCATTTAATATGCTTTGATACAGCACTCTGTGAACAGCCACCCCTTTCAGTAATAACTGTGACTTACCCTCTTTGTAGAGGGTGTCAGTGATTGTCTTCTGGACCATTGCCAAGTCAGCAGTCTTCTCCATTATTGTGGTTTCAAAGAACAAGAGATACCCAGAATTTATACTGTAGGGATGGTCATTAATTGAAACTCAAATGTAAATATTCTAATATTTTGAGATACTGATTTTTGACTGTCATGAGCTGTAAGCTCTAATCATCAAAATTAAAACAAAAAACTTTTGAAATGTTTTACTTTACATGCAATGAATCTAAAATATATGAAAGTTTCACTTGAAATAACTTACAAGAAAAAATGAACTTTTTCACGACATTCTAATTTATTGAGATGCACCTGTGTATATATATATATATATATATATATATATAATTTATTATTTTTTTTGTTAAAGTTAAAGTTTGTCATGTTAATTTTGCAAAAATTCAGAAGTCATTTCATATATATATATGTATATGAAATGACTTCTGAATTTTTGCAAAATGAACATGACAAACTTTAACTCGTTGCAAATTCTTGGGGAAATCTTTCGCCACCCAAATCACATTGATTCCTATTCCTATTATCTACCAAAGTTTGAATAGAGTCTGTATGTTAAGCAGTTCAGTCTGAATTAATTTAGATAAGTGTGAAGAAAAATTTCAATACATTGCTGTCCTGAAAACACTATAGTGAATATGTACGCCGTTTCCAAATGTTTGTAAACCCTTCTTTCTTGGTGTAGTTGCTGCCTAAATTGTCCTACCAGGGATTCTGTGTAAACAAACACAAACACACAACAGACAGCAGTTGATATGAACACAGTTTATTTGCCGTGGTGAGTCCTAAATGCCAGAGTAGGGCTGCAGATGCTTACACAGCGCTCCGTACATGGCCTTATTTAGACATGACCATGAATATCCCTCTATGAGCATGTGTGTGAGATTTTGGGTGGAGGGGGAGGTCAGCATGTATTTGCAATCACAAATGTTGCCAAAGCTGTATTTGAAATCATCTGGACAGAACAAAATGCAACATGCGTGCGATTCAGCTCGTCTGAAATGATGGAGCATGTTGGTATTCATTGCTTACTCTGAGCGAGTATTAATGCTGGGGCAGCAGATACGTCTTTTAGAGAGTTTATATTCCAGATGGCTGTGACACGGCTGTGAAATCAGCCGTTTCATAAAGATGAATCATCATGCACTCGATGATATCAATAAGAGAATGACAAAGCAGTCGATGAAAAAGAGTTGTAACTGCAATACTATGATTTTTAGTGCAATTATGTATCTCATAATGTTGTTTTATGTTTTGTGATGTGGTGCCGAGCAGGAGAGTTGTTCATGGCTGACGGGCGGATGAAGGAAGCTCAGTTCTGTGTGCAGGAGGCAGGAACACTCTTCCCCGCCTCACACTCAGTGCTGCTGCTCAAGGGCCGCGTGGCCGAGCTCAGGGGCAACGACACAGAGGCCAAGAGCCTGTATGATGAAGCTCTCGCCATCAACCCCAGAGGACACCACATACTGCTGCACCTGGTGAGTGACACATGCTGTACATCACACACACACACACACACACGCACGCACACACACACACGCACGCTCACTTTAACATCTTCAGCCCACACCACTGTTGTTAGTGTCAACTAAAACAATAACTAAAGTCATTTTTGATCATTGAAATGAAACTGAAATTGCAGGTAGGTTTCTTGAAGCATCTTGGAGACGGTGCCACAGTTCTTCTGGATTTAGTCTGTCTCGGTTTGTTTCTTCATGCCATTCCAGACAGACTGGATGATGATCAGATCAGATCTCTGTGTGGAGCACTGGCTGTTGTCCAATTAATGGCAAAAATAATGTTTGTAAATGTAAACTGATATTTCCTACTGACACACTACAGCAAAAGATGGAAATAACCGACTTAAAACCATTTTTTAGCTGCTGAAAATACTAGTGTTCTAATAATTTTGGCCATCACTCTCTCTGTGTGTGTGTGTGTGTGTATATATATAAACAATGTTGCCTTTGCAACTAAATGAAATAAGTTAATATTGAAGTACTACAATTACTATTGCAAAAATATAATAAAATTGTAACAATAATGACAAAAACACATGACAAAATTACAAAACTTAAACTAAAATTAAAATAAAAACTTAAAATATATGTATGAAACACAAAAATCACTACTGTTATTGTACTATACTATTATAATGCTTTGTGTTTGTTTTTTTGTTGGTTTATTTATTTTAAAAATGTAGTTTATTTTAGTAATTTTGTTGTGTTTTTGTCATTTTTATTTGTCAATTTATTGTTTATCTTTAATTTATTGCTATTTCAGTGTTAGTAATTTTAGTACTTCTTTTTCAGCCAAGGCAGCAGTTTTCATTTCATTTTTTTTAAAGTTTTTAACAAATATGTACATTATTTTATTTTATTGGAGCTTTATTTCAATTAAGAAAAAAGAAAAATCCACATGAGCAATTTTAATCTGCGTGGGGAAATTTTTCAAACTCATGTGAAATTCCCGATCACATGGATTCCTGAAATCACTGTCTAGTAATTGAAATAAAGCTGAAATAAAATACAATATTTGATGAAAAATGTTACTACTACAAAAATGAGAAATGTTGCCTTGGCAACTACCTGAGATAAATAAGTTTAAATTGAAGTGCTAAAAATGCTAAAACAACTAAAAAAAAAACTAAATTAAAGCAAATATATATAGATAGATTTTGTTTTAAGTAATAAAAATGTCAAAAGCAAGTAACAGAGTTACTAAAACTTAAACTAAAATGAAGATAAAAAAACTGAAAATATATTAAAAGGAAGAGTTAATTCAAAATACTAATAATTAAGGTCACACTTTATTTTAAGGTTCAATTTTCACTATTAACAAACCATTAACTATGAATTTTGCCTCAGTAAACTCCTAATTTGCTGCTTATTAGTAGTTAGTAAGGTAGTTGTTAAGTTTAGGTATTGGGTAGGGTTAGAGATGTACAATATGGTAATGCGGAATATGTGCTTTATAAGTACTAATAAACAGCAATATGTTAATAATAGGCATGCTAATAAGCAACTAGTTAATAGTGAGAATCGGTCCCTATACAAAAGTGTTAGCATAATTATTACTGTAATAGTATAGAAATAATACTAAAATAACTTGACTTGAGTCTTCACTGGAGTCTTGACTTCACTGGAGTCCTGGGATATGGTGATTGAGTCATTGCATATGCAATTTACTGTACATACAGTACAGTACGTACATCTTTACAACCCACAGTGATGTGTGCTAACATTAGCTCTGCCTCCACTCTCTGCTCTCATTGTGACTGCATAATGTCAGGCCCTTCATTACTCATCTTCACTGGAGTAACCGGAGTGAAGCTAGGCCATTTTCTCCCTATATCTGGCCAATCAGAGCACACATCCCCGCTATTTTTGGACAAAAGACGTACAATATCAATTCCCTGAGCTGATGAGAACTAATTCTGAGCTGGCTGGTGATGCCCTGCATAGTTCACACACACACACACACACACACACACACACACACACACACACACAGCCGGTCTTCATCAGAGCATCACAGCACTGATTTCTCAGGATTAAGCAGATATGATTGAACTGAGGTGGAGGTTTGAGAGAATTCATCAGCTGGATCCAGTGAGGAGAGGTTAAACATTTCTGTTCTTCGTGACACCTGTGACTAGAGCAGCAGCGCTCTCATTACTTCTGTCCTTCCTCTGAGACAATTTATTTCAGAGCCTCTCGGTTCACCCAAAAATGGGAAATTATGACACAGTTTACTCACATGCTGTTCCAAAACCAGGTAAATCTCATGGAAACATTTCCAAGTCACCTTGAAGTTGTGATGTAATTAAAGTAGAGACTGATCTTTACTTCCATATTGTGATGTATATTATTATTATTATTATTATTGAAAAGATTATTGAAAAAGAAAAACATGTAGGGCGGGGCTTGATTAAATCAGTCGGGTGTTGATTGGATAGAGGCAGATGGGGGCGGAGTTTAAGTGGACTAATGCAGTATATGTCACCAAAGGGAAATTGTAATGGATCGAATTATGATGTTTTGATTAAACATTACAAGATCAAATTAAAAAAGAGAGACAATTGTGAATAATTTATAATAGTACAAAATAGCTTGCACTTAGAAAATGCCATTTCATGCAGACTTTAAAATCGAAAGAATACAAATTAAAATAAATACTTTTAGGACCAAATATTAATTAAGGTGATGCATCTGGATGTTTTCCTTTTTTTTCTCTTTTTTTTGTAATTCTCATTTATTCTAAATATTGATTTTATTAAAGATTTTTTTTTCTGTAATACCTGAAGAAAGCTATCTGTTATCATTCTTTTTTTAGTCTAACCAGTCCAAAGTACAACCAATACTACCATGATGTAAAATACTTTCAATTGTATTTTTATTTAAACAATATTATTTTTATTTAAGTTTCTGCATTATACTAACAATAATGATTTGTCATTATGCTAAATAGAGGGGCATCCTTAAAATTATAATGTCATAAAAAATAAAAAAAAAAGTAAAACATTGTGGTACTACAAATAGACTTTGTTTTCTTTAAGCAAAATATTATATTTATTTTTATTTTGGGCTCATACGACACAGGCATGTATATAGTAGGTTTTATGAGATTCACCCACCCAAATAAATAATTTTTTTCTTTATTTCATTAAACACAAATGAATATAGCCAAAATATGGGAGAGGCTTCAAACACCGGCCCCCATGAGCCAACAGCTCCTATGTCCCACTGTGCCATAAAACAACATTCACCAGCATCATTTTTGAGGAGCTACTCCTTTAAATAAGGGTGGGAGATGGCAGGGTGCAGCTGAGGACAGAGGAGCTCTGCTTGATTTAACCATACGCAGTTCGGCCCATTTTTATACAACTCATTTGGTCACGTCATTAAAACTCACACTTACAGCATATATGAATCTGCGTCTGTGGGATCCACATGGACGTGTGTGTTTGAGTCATTGCTCAGGGCATCTGGTTGGGTATTTTTCATTTTGGGATGTCAGCTGAGGTGAGTCAAACACGATCTCATGTCATATGAGTTTACTGAGCTGTGACTCAGCATCTCATTTGATTCTCTTTCTGCCTATACATGTGTTTTTTCATATCTTTCTCTGTTTTTTATGCCTCTTTCCCTCCCTCCTTCTGTCTCTCGTCTTTCTGGCTCTCTTCCATTGGCCTGTCAGTTGATTAGATAATGCAAATACATTATTTATAACACTTCACTCCTTCTCAGGCCTTTATGGGATGCCTAGCAACCAGGCAATTGTATCATACGGTGCAAGAGAGCTGATAATGAGACATAGAACCAGTGCTAAGGCCATTTCATATGAGACGTGGCATGCATTAAAATCAGTCGAGGCAGAGCGCACTTCACGCTTTCACAGACTGATGTTGCTTTGGTCATCAAGTCACCATGTTGTAACGCTGAATTCGGTCTGCTAGGATCCTTTAGGATGCGTTATTGTATTTTATATTTTGGAAACCACTTGGCTTGCCTGCACATTCACTCCCAAACTCACAAGCCACAAAAGAGCTAATATAATTACTTTTTTATGGTTAGAATAAAATTTGCAATTTAAAATGCATTTTTAAAAGAGGTCACCGTTTGCTGTGCTTTTTTTTTTTTTTTCTCCGTAGAGATGCTTTGCACAATTTGGCCAAAAATGTTGTGATTATGCATTAATATAATTATAAAACAACAACAACTATTATTATTATTATTATTAATATTATGCAAAGTAAGAAATATGAGTACTGTAATAATATTATTTTAGTGTAAATTAAAAAGTTAGTATTGTAGAAAAATAACAATACTTTTATTTTACAGTCAAAAAATACAATTCAGTGAAATTACAATACTAATATTTATGTTTTTAATTTCTTAATTTTCAAATGGGGGAGGGGGATCTAATTGAGATTTTTGTTATAAAATTTGTGATTTAAAATGTATTTTTAAAGAGCTCCAGGTTGCTGTGCTTTTTTGTAGGGCTGCACAATTTGGCCTAGAAATTTAGGATATTATGTCAATATAATAATAATAATTATTATTATTATTATTAAATTAAAAATATTAAACAAATTAAAAAATATTACCATTGTAATATTTCAATATAAAGTTAAAAATCGAATCATTAAAAAAACAGTTTGATATTACTGTAACATTACAATAATAATATTTATATTTTAATTTCTTCATTTTCAAATATTAAACCATCTTTTATTTATTTCATTATAAGCGACCAAAGAGCAGAGCAAATGTAGAGATGGATTCAACATTTATTGCAGACTGACTTGCTCTGAAAGACTGAAAACACTGGATTGTGAGCTGCACGTGGAAGTGAACACAGTGCCGTGCTTTCAGGCCCGGCGCCAGGATGTTATAACTGGGGGGGCATTTCAATCTCATGGGGGGGTGCCACTACTTATATGCGCAATGATAAAACAGACACGGGCGCCCGCACGCACACATACAAAAGTTAATAGTTTTTTAAAGTAAATTTTTAAAGATTTTTTAAACGTTTGCTTTTTTTTTAAAATTAAAAATAACTTTTATAAAACTGCATTTTTGAGGGACAAAAAAAAAGGTTGGCTAAGGCCAAGTCACATTTACATTCATGAATAGCCTAATGTAAAATGCTGGTAAATAAAGCTAATGTTTACTTACGTTATAAATACAGATAAACATTTCTAAGAGCTTTTTTTAGTTTTTCTCACTTGATAACAAATCCTTTAAATTTAATGGTATTCAGGACAGGGCAACATAAATATCAGAACATATACGCAGCTATACAATTAAAGGAGAAAGTTTTACATATGCCATTATAATTTATGTTTTATTTTTTAATTGTATACAATTATAAAATAAAACGCGAATTATAATCGGGCCTGTTTTAGGCTTTTACATTTTTATATATTTTAGACAGTGTCACGGTGATGAAAAAAATGACTCGCCATCTCCTCATTGTATGTGCCTTTAGAGAGAAATGCATCTTTAAGGATTACATAATGAAAGGTTTTTTGCTTTCGATTTAAATTATTTCGTTTTAAAATGGTAATTTAAAGCTTTCTATAGATATATCATATCTCTGAGTCAATTTCGCTGAGTTTCGGTTCATTATTGTGAAGCGTTCCTGTTCAAGTCCGGCAGAAAGCGCATCCTCTGTTTTCCTATTTAGGCGATTTTATAAAAGCACAAAGTTTTGTTGATATTGCGAACGCACACAAATAAAAGTAGACCCTTTAAAGTTCCGAATGATGTATTACTCTTACCATAATGAGCAAAAATTAAGGTGTAGGCCTATTTTAAGTTGATTCTACTGTAAGAAAAAATCGTGCTGGCGCCTCCATGTCCCGCAGAGCGCGCTTCAGCTTCCACTCTCCATACAAACTGTTGGATATGCGTCTAACAGCGCACATTTATATAGGTTAAACATTTAAACTAACATTGTGATATGCTTGAACTGTTTTATATCTAAAGATTTTATTTTAGGCAAGTCGTGATGATTTGATACGGCTAAATTAATCAAACACAGGCTATGATTAACTCACTGCTGCCACTGGCTGCTTGGTCCTTGCATAAAAAAATGCTTTTAACGAACAAAAATGCTCCAATCGTTTTTCTAAATTAACTTTATGAAAAAAACCCCAAAACAATCACTTTTCCATTACATACAAAACTGAACTGTTTTAATAACAGTAGCTAGTATAAGCTGTTTTGGGAGAAGGGGAAGACGGGCTCGGGTAATTCTGATAAGTGCGTACCCTCGGAAGAAATCCTGCAGGCGCCCCTGATTGCATTAATATAACTAGAATTTTTACAAGAGTTTGTTACCATTTTAAAGCACGACATGAAATACGGTGAGTCTGGTAAATCGTGAATTAGAGGTCATCAGAGCTCGTGCAGCCAGCAGCGCCAGAGAAACTGCGATGACCGTAATCAGTGTCTGCTCGAATCGCTCTTGCTGTTGCTTACTTTGATGACACACACTGCTTCAAGTCAAACGCTGATCGATGATCTGCGCAAATCAAAATGCATCATGCGTTCAGACGGTGCGCACATGCTCCTCAAAATAATTATTTATTCCCGATCTAAATAATTAAAGTTGGTTAAGAAAACTGGGGGGGGCACAAATTCTTTCTGGCGGGGCAATGCCCCCCTTTGCCTACCCCCCCCGTAGCGCCGGGCCTGCGTGCTTTGCTTTAAAATGTGCAGATCAAATATTGAATTCATTTTTTTATCATAATAGTTGCACCAAGTCATAATGCGATTCCAGTTTTATTTCGATTAGAGAAATAATGAGAATACAGGTCTCTGCATGTGTAAATGTTCTGGCTGCTGTGTTTCTCTGTAAACCTAGTTGTGTGTTTACACATGAATTAGTGTTTGTACTGTGTGTGTATTGTCTGTCTAGTAGCTGACACTTGTAATCGTAGCTGGTCCCAGCTGGATGGGATCAGTGTCCTGTTGGATTACAGAGTTGAGATGCAGGTCTGTGACCCTACGTCAGTTCTTCAAGTGGCACCTCTACATCACTACTTAAAACTGAGCTCTTTTATGTCCACATGTGCCAGCCTCAAGTCTATTTACATTATAAAACCGCCAACGTGTGCTTTGCTGTTCAGTCCTCCAGGTAGAATCACCAGTACAGCATCTTGCTAAGCTGCGATTGGTCCACGGGCCTGTCAGTCAGTGTATTCCTGCAGCTGTGTTATGATCGTTCTTTCAAAACATGCTCTGCCTTTGGCTGCTTCTTTCACTTGTGCATGGGAGAGCCTCATTTCCTGCCTCGGTTTTCCCTCCTCGCTTTTCTCTCTCCCCAGCGGAGACATTCTCCTCTGTGATGTGCTTTTGAAGTGCCTGCATAATCAGCAGTCATGTGCTGCCACCCAGAAATACAACTCTGCATTGGTGTGTGTATGTGTGCTGAAAGAGGGGACGATGAAATGTAATTGCAATGAGTAAATCATGCTGTTGTTGGCAGGATTAGGGAAAGTAACACAATTTAATTCTAGGCATACACACCAACATACACTGCTGTTCTAAACACACTTTTCATGCCATACCATTAATTTACAATATAAATTACATTGAGATTTCAGATTCAAGAAGCTTTATTGGCATGGGGGAAAAGGCTTCACGTTGCCAAAGCATTAGTAAATATGCATATATGCACTTTTACAAACAGAGTGCAGTCCATGATTTATAATAAATGGTTTTAGTTCATTTTCCAGGAAATGAAGACTGTACATTTTATAAGTGTAATAGTAAGTTGCAAGTATGTATGTACGTGTATTGTATGTGTAGGCCAAAAAAAAATAAATAAATTGCAGTAAAGCCATGCTTTACTGTTTGAACTACATGAACCTCAATATTCATTAACCTTTGACCATATTTTATATATTTTTATATTTGTTTGACCTCCAAATGGCTTAAGTTTTTTTTCCTTCAGATGAACCCTTTGTTTTAAAAAAGGGCCTTTTCTATGACACAGTTTTCAACTAAATATGTAATAGTTTTTATGTGTTTTGGCTATTTATTTACATGCAAAGATGCATGTAAATAGAAGATGCAAACTTTTGAAAATGGGTTTCAAAATGCAAGTTTTTGAAAACGAACCGCGGATTTGTGAAACCTGTGACGTCATGCGCATGCATTTTACGTGTTCAGCCTATAGGAATGCATAAGTTTGAAGGAGTGTAGTGTTGCTTTACAAAGTGACACTGCCAACTACTGGCCTGGCATGAATAATACAGCATTTGTAGTTCTGTCATGACAACTCTCTGAGAGTTTACAATGGTAGTATACATGACAATGTTAATGTGATTGGTCTTGGCAGAATAGATCTGCTATGCTGCTGCTGCTGCAAGTACTGAGACTTGCTACTGCCAATACATGCTGCTGTGAGCATGTAAGAAATACTGCTGCTCCACATATAACATACATGAAATAACCCCCATATATAATATACATAAAATTACCTGTTGCAGATCTAGACAGGTGGAGCTGGGGAAGGTGGAGGGTTTCTAAAGCGCTTTGTAACTGCTACAGCAAGCACTAGCCAAGTATTTTAATGTTGAGCAGCAAGCTCATTGGCTCCTGATGCGAAAAGAAACCAATCAGCTGTGCCATGTAAATGATGTTGTGATTATATCAGAATGATTTAGAACCTATCAGCCTGTGCCATCTAGAGTTTCATGACAGAAGTTTGTATTCTTTTTCGTGGATCTGTGTGAATAGAGATGTTTTTGACAGTTGTCATCTGCTTGCGAAACTTTAGCAAAATGCAAAGAAAAAATGTTTCCAATTACATTACGTTATTGTTGTGTATTGTAGTGTACCCTGAAACTGTTTTGTACTGATTACAAGTTTAAAGCCCCATTCACACCAAGAACGATAACTATAAAGATAACGATATTAGCGTCCACACCATCGGGTCTGTAAGCGCACGCTTATCTGCCGCTTTAAATTCTCGAGCTCGTTAGAGCAGGATTGATTCCGATTGGCCGTCAATGTTTTTATCGTTCATCAGCTGGAAAAAAATCATTTTGAAAGTGATTCCAACTAGATCGTTTCTCTGTGCCTTTATCGTTATAGCTGTGGTGTGGACTCTGCTATTCTTTAATACTGAGAACGATTTTTAGAACTATATCTTTATCGTTCTCTTTAGTTATCATGCTTGGTGTGAACGGGCCTTAACACTTTCCACTTTACCCATACAAACACTTTTATGTATAGAGTGATGTGTAACATCAACACACCATCACAAACTTCCCACATTCATTTTTTTCTTGCCCACAAAACAAGTTAAATGTTCAGTTCTGTAAAAATACGTCTTTACACAACAGAACAAAAAATAACTTTACTCTCCCTCTCTTCCTGTCCACAGGGGAAGTTGTTGGTACGCACAGTCCGTGTGGGTCTCGGGGAGAAAATACTGAGGGACGCGATACAGGTGGAGAACACGGCACACGAGGCCTGGAGCGGTCTAGGGGAGGCGCTGCAGAGCAGAGGATGCGCACAGGCTCCCGACTGCTTCCTCACAGCACTGGAGCTGGAGTCCAGCTGCCCTATACGGCCCTTCACCATCATCCCACGAGAACTCTGACGTGTCTCTCACACTCATACACGTGTGTATGAATGACTGGACCGAATGCTGTTCTTCAATCACTTTAATGACACATACTGTATAACAATAACATTGCACATTTAAGCTTTTTTACTCTATTGAAAGGCAATGGTCTAAAGATGTAGTCACATCGGCAATATTTTGGGGGCAGAAAAGGTCTATTGTCAATAGAGATGTATAAAGCATTGTTCACCCAGATATCTCTTTCAAATCAAGCAGCTTTCTGTTGTTCAGCTCTGGGAATTCGCATGACCAATTTGAAAATGAGCGGAAACTGGGTAGGGAACTTTTTCGACTTTGCATGAAACTCATGTGGAAATGACTGGATTTCGCCTGCAAAATTTCGCCAAGCAACTGTAAATGTGAATGCTCGTTAATTCAGTGGCTAAAGGCACGATCACATTAGCAACTTTTAATGGGCATAAAAAGTCCATTGTGAATTGTGTATGAAGCACTGCTCACCCAGGAATTAACTTTTTCAAACCAATCAGATTGGTCGGTGTGGTGAATTCACATGAAAAACTTGAATCTGAAGAGAAATCTGCATATGGATTGTTTTTGCCCTGACACAAAATTCTTGAATTTCTATTGAAATGCCTACGAACTGTAACTAGCAACAGCAAATGTGACCTTAAACACACTGTCACTTTCAAACCAAGCAGCTTTCTCTTGGTCAACAAAGCATATTTGTGTGATCAAATTGAACACAAGCAAAATGTGCATGGGAAACTTCCAGTCAAAATGTCCAATCGGATTTCTCTTATAATGACTGGATTTCGCAAACCCTCTTTTAGCGTTAAAAAAGTACTGTCAGGAATTACCAAAGATGCACAGTGAAAATTTATTTTAAAAAATGAGTTATTTTTGCGGCTGATGCAGGCACCAAATTTTATGGGAGAAGAGTATTTAAATCAATCACACAGCTTGATTTACTAAGATTTGCGTTAGTGAATTTTCTACTTTCATTTGCGCCATTATTTACCGCCCCAAAAAAGCATGTTTTTAACACATTTTGTGCTTGACATTATGGAAATAAGATGTTGCGTCTGTGTTCTTTATTTAGAGCATTGCCAGTAAATCACTTCCAGAAGTTTCCACTCCCATTTGTGCTTTTTTGGAATTGTGCTCTAGTGCTAATTTGCCTTGTTTAGTAAATCTGGCCCTCAGTCTGGCGGAAGTTAACCAGATAGCTAACATCTTTTACAGCTCCTTTAGCATGATGAAAAACATGTTAGCCCAGGGTTTTGTGTAGTGTAAAAAGTCTTTATTATTATATAATACACTGTAAACACAGCACTAAAATAGCGCCGCCCTTGTGACCAAAACATAAACACAACACAGAATGTCTGAACACAACACAATTTCTTTCTAACTGCAATAGTTTTTGCAAATATGCTGCAACATGTTCAGATACCAAGTCTTGTTTCTCAGGGACAAAACTGTTGAATTCTTGACTCTTTAAATTCTTTATTTATAAACCTAATAGTCTTCTGTACTGTATGTTGTTTAAAAATTGTTCTTCTCATAAAGAGTTATTTTGCAATCCCAGTTTCTCTTGTATTCATTGCATATGGGTTTCAGTCCTGTAGCTCCAACCCTTAAGATCTTATGTAATGTTTCCAGTGCTGCTGGTGAAAGCCTTGGTCTTCTTTCTCTGGGGCGGCTGTGGTTGCCTAGCAGCCAAGCCTTGTTTGAGTTTCTGGGGAGGCTGCTGGATCTTCAGCACGTGGGTCTAAAGCCTCATGGAAAACAGCGCTGTGCTATTTTAGCTAGTTCTCTTTGATGACGGGATCAAGATGTTAATTAGGGAGAGCATTGAACAAATGCATAGACCACTGAGTTGAGTTATGTAAGTGTTATAAGTGGGATTCTTGTTTACTTGCACACATCTACAGTATACTGTACATGCCTACTGTTTCTGCTGGCACAGATGAACAAAAGTGTTCTTTAAATGATATTTCTGTCATCCTCCCATTTCTATTGTTTGAAACCGGTCTTCTGGCCTTTCTGTTTGTTTTGATATGTGGAAGTGATTCAAAACAATGCAATTTATAGAGCATAAGTCCTATTAAATGGGTCAATGGCATGATGCTTCTGTCTGTTCTAAAATACATTCATATGCAATTCAGAACTTACATTCACATCCATGTTGAGACAGTTTAAATTTGAAATTATGAATTTGAGCATTTCATGATATGGAAGAGTTAGTGCAGGCTTTCTAATGCTAAAACCCAATTTAAAAGAAAAAATGTGACAGAAATGCCCATGCTTTATGGGAATATTTCATTCAATAATTGACAGTAATACCACCTGATTTTTTTGTTAAAGATTGCATTGCTAGAATGTTTTTATTAGTACATACCTAATTGTTAAAAATGTGTTCAGAGATTCATAAAAAGACGTGATACATAACATGATATTGGCTAATGTAGTCTACCAGCATTCATTTTTAACATATTTCGTCTTTCTGTTTGCAGTTGTGTCCTGCAGTTGGAGTGGCATTGGTGATGTATGGGATTATTTGGAGAGGTTCTGACTGATAAAGTCATGCTATTTATCTCCTAGCATCAGCCTGTACAATTATCCTGACCACGCCAGCCAAGTGATCCCAGCATCCTTTCACATAACAATGTTCCTGCATGGCTCACACAGGAGAGCTGGGCTCATTATGGTGCATACATTTTGAAAGAAAAAGAATGATTAGATGGAGGCCTTTGAAGTGGAAGATTGTCCTTTGGGATTTCCTTAGTTAATCATTTAATGGAGCAAAACAACAGGGTTCTTGAAGTAAAACTCCCGATCATGTTCTCCATAGAGAAATACAGTGCCCTCCGCTAATATTGGCACCCTTGGTAAATCTGAGCAAAGGTGGCTGTGAAAATAAATCTGCATTGTTTATCCTTTTGATCTTTCATTCAAAAAATTCACAAAATTCTAACCTATCATTGAAGTAAAACAATTTAAAGTGGGGAGAAAATCTCATGATAAAATGAATGTTTTTCTCCAATGCATGCTGGCCACAATTATTGGCACCCCTAGAAATTCTTATGAGTAAAA
>JAFVLL020016872.1:0-23702 GCA_021397915.2 Tor tambroides
ACTGTGAGAAAATTATGACTTGCTTTTAAATTGATGAAAAAAAAAGTTTTCTTTTTTTTTTTTTTTTACAACATTTATTTACCTAAGCTATATGCTTCCATTCAAAAGTTTGGGGTCGGTAAGAATTTTGGGGGTCGGTAAAAACTAGTTTTGTATTTGAGTATATTGTAAATTGTAATTTATTTCTGTGATCAAAGCTGAATTTTCAACATCATTACTCCAGTCTTCGGTGTCAAATGACCCTTCAGAAATCATTCTAATATGCTGATTTGCTGCTCAAGAAACATTTCTGATTATTATCAATGTTGAAACAGTTGTACTGCTTCATATTTTTGTGGAAACCATTATGCATTTTATTTTAGGATTTATTGATGATCAAATGCAATTTGAATATAATGTTCAAAACAAAAACATTTATTTACAATAGAAATGTTTTTTGTAACACTGTGAAAGTTTTACTGTCACCTATATATAATAATACCTAATAATAATAATAATAATAATAAAATGTTGTTCATTGCTCATCCAGGAGATCATCAAGAGCCTGCTCTCAAATCTTGTGTTTTCCTGTATTTTTCTATTGTCTATAATTCCAAACAATTAGAAGCTGCACAATTTAAGGTGTAATTTAAGTCTATGGCAGAAACTGAGTTATACTATAAAGTTTAGTTTGTTAGAGCCAGGAGTCTGTCTACACCTCTAACCTGAAGTATATGAGCAACCGTACTAGTGAATCATGCCCTACAGAAAGAGTGGTTTGTAAACCTATATCTAGCTAGCTTAGTTTCACCCTGTTCTTTTCAAACAAAGAGGATATTTTTCAGAAAGCTCCTCCAGCCTAAAGGTGAAATCGAATGTTATCTGGACGGGCCAGAGCTGTGGTCAGTGCATTGCTGATAATTCAAGCACTGACCCAGAACACTAGATTTGTAGCAACTGGTAAAAACGTGGTTTCTTTTCAACCTTGAGGACAAAGATCATTTTGGACTGAGTTACCACACGTCACCAGGGACCCGCATTGTCCGTTTCCTTCACACACCCTCAGCGACCCCTTTAAAAACCAATTATTTGTTGCGGGACAAAATTGCCTAGGGAAAATATTTTGGTGCATTCCGCAGTGCGGCAAAACTGCTTAATTGCTGTAATTAGCTTTCGTGTTTACCTCCACAGCTAGTGCTGACTTGAACTTTTTAATGGAGAGCTTTAACAATGTCAACTGCATCACTGTGTACAAGATTGTAACCAGGCTTGTTTTGTTACTAGTGGCACACCTGCTTGCTTTATTATGGTAATTCATGTGTCAGGAGGGAGGATTTCACGAAGGTCTGGATACTTTATCTCAGTTCTATTGTTTGGCGTTTTTCGCAGAAAAAGAATATGCAATTAAGAAACATGACAAACAGGGTGGGTTCAATTTAAAGTGTTTATTGTTACGATTTGAAAGCAGTTTGGTCTTTTGCCAGGCATTTAATGTTATCGATTGTGCATATAACTTTCATGCTTTCACATATTTTTGAAAAAACAAAACAAAAAAAAATACAGGCTATTGTCTGCTATCAAGGCATGCTGTCACTCTACATGGGGTAAGTTGTCACAGTGGGAACCTACATATTTTAGGCAATATAATGGCTTTTCAGCCAACTTTAGGCAGCAATTAGCATAAGTCAAAATGGACTCAACTCTGGAAAATTATGCCTGATATTGCTTGTGAATGTCACATGAACTTTCATCTGCAATATTAGAGCTCAATATCAGTACTTGACACTTCATATAATACTTACACTGCTGCTCCCAGAAATATTGCCAGATTTAGCATCTATATGTATCAGATCACAATAGTTTTACCACTGCAAATGAAAAATGCCATTTTTATTGCTTTCTGAAAACTGCACAAATGAAGCTTGCGAGTGTAGGTGCTTTTTTTTTTTTTAATTGTGGAAACTTGCTTATTGCAAACCAAGTTTGTTGCAGCTCTTTGAGTTGAGCCTCTTGAGTTGCACTTATTTTTAATTCATAGATCGACTAAAACTCAACAAAAGTCCCTAAAGTGACACAAAATGAGTGGTGCTTAAGAACACAATTTATAAACGTTTTACCTAAAATACTGTAACTATTTTAATGATAGAACTTATGAGTCCTTGAGGCTAATTTTGTTCCTCATTAGAAAATGTATTTTTGTGAAATCTTTACTCTCTATTTCAAATGAGGTAGCAGGGCTGACTGATTTTTAATATCTCAAATTTAAATGCTAGTTTCTAGGCAACCATACATCCCATCCAACCCATAATTACATAAAATGCAATTAGTTACAGATCATTCATGCAAAGTTTGGTGAGTTTTCACCAAAGGGATAAAATATTTTAGCTGTTTAACGTGCAAAAGAGTGCATTTTGCACTTTCTCTTTCATAAATAATAACAATTTAAAGAAAAAATACTATAGTAAATATATGTATGTAAATGCAATTTTCTTTTTGCTTTTAGCAATTTAAATGCATTTTTCAATGTATGCATTTATTTATTTAAATGTAATTTCACTTCATTTATTTGTTTGTGTGATATGGGTTTTTGACTCACCCTTGTGTGCCCCGGTCTCTCCTGTACGCAATTTACCATGTCTCATACTTCTATCCTCTCCACTTCACTGAGTAAAACCTTTCAACTCTTTCAGACGTTGTTCATAACAGATATATCTAGCTGAGTTTTATTTAGACCTGACAAAGCACTCAGGACTGCTCACACTCATTAATGTGAAATGTAAAACAGTTCTTTGTCTCTGTATGTGGGAGTTTGTGTCTCTGAATGTATATGTATATGTAGGTGTATGTGTGGAGCTGGCTGAGGTAGATCTTAGGTGGGTATATCTTGTTATCAGCTCCAGATGTCATGCTTTGTAATCCCAACCTTGCTTTCTCTCCTCTCCCACCCCCTCCAACACATCTGCCATGGTTTCCCAGAGCAGCTGAAGCTCAGCCCTCCCATTGTGAATCTGAGACAGGATTGAAGAGAAATGAAAGAAACTTGGAGTCCCGCATGCAGGAATAGGGGGGAGATTAACCTAATTCGCAGAGCATGTGAAATATTAATACAGTCTCCTTTCAAACCCTCCCAATAATCTGAGCTGTGAAGAGCCATTGAAGATGCAATTTGTGCAGTTTGTTCGGTTTCAAAAACAAGCGCCGTTTAAAAGCTTAGTTAGCGGCCTTGCTGTCTGTGGCCTACATGTAGATCTGTCTTGAAAGGAAGCATCCGAAACTGATACGGGACCTCATGAGCGAACCATTTACGATAGTAAATTGTGCTCCATACAAATATCTCTATATATCTATCTGTCTGTCTGTCTGTCTGTCTGTCTATCTATACCCTAGACCCTAAACTTTTAAATGGTGGTTTATGTATAGTATCCTATATATTTTTTTTTATAAATTTACCTTGTTTTTTTCTGTTCAAATGCAACTCGTTCCATACAGTGGTCATGTCTGGCAAAAAAAAAAAAAAAAAAAAAAAAAAAACACCAAGAAAGCACCAAAAATTATCATAAAAACTCACAATGCATTTGTGAGGAAGAAGCTTCACAGTCTTTTATGCTGCTTTCATGGTGTTTTTTTTTTTTTTTTGGGGTCCTTTTTTTGAGCTTGACAGACATGGTCACTATGAACCATTATTTTATGGAAAGAAAGACCCAAAAGTGCTTCTTGTAGCTTGTATATATATATATATATATATATATATATATATATATGAACAGCTGAAAGGTTTAGAGCAACATGGGGTGGTTGGGTGAGTTTGGGCAGGTGATTTTGAGGGCTGAAATAGTATTTTAAAACAAATCGTTCAATTTAAGAATGAGGGGAGAGATCAATTCTTATTTTAATTGAGCCCTAGCCCTCTTAATTAAAAGACATCTTCAATAGCAGCATAAATTAATTGACTCCAAGGATCTACAAAAAGATATGGAAATAGCCAAACGAGTCAGTCATGCCTGGTTCATTATCAGCTGGCAATAAGCTCTGTGAAGCTCTGCTTCTGAGAGTTGTGACGTACTCAACTTTTATAACAGTAAATTGGTACAAGCAAAAAGCCTGTTTTGAGGCTCTTTAATCATGTGTGAATCAATTGTCTGCTGATCCATAGCTTCTAAAACAAAGGGATCGTTGGCGTGTGTTTTAAAGCACCACCAGAGTAAACAATTTCTACACGTACAGAAGTTATTTTTAGTGTTCTTTGCTAAGGCAAGAACCTCTGTTACTATTGCTCGTGCTTGAAAACCTTTTTCAAAAACGTTTATGCTTCAGACTTCAACTCCTATATCAGTGACAGTGAAATGTGTGCTACAATTTTCAGGCAGTATTCTAGAGACCAGAATATCACCAGTGCTGGGTAATAACTGATTACATGTAATCTGGATTACTTAAGTACTAATATTAAGTACTTGGAATTAGATTATATTACATTTTAAAATACTCGTAATCAGACTACAGTTAGTTTTTGACTGATTACTTATTTTTCACACAGTAGCAATAAATTATTCATAATTTATTGATTATCCCTAATTATCCTTTTTCTTTTAAAATTTCCTCACTAAAATAGCCCACCACTTATATACAGTCAGAGTCTTCCAGTTTTGTAGACATTCACACAAGAGCAGCCACTAGTTAGGTAGCTATAATTACACCGAAAATTGAGAAGCCACACAGCACTTGACCACTGGATTTACCAAAATCATTTTAGTTTTAAGAAGTATTTTCTCAACATTTCAACATTGCAGCAATTACTGATGAACACGTGAATTTTTATTTGAATTATCACCCAGTGGGTTGTTGAACCCCAGTTTGGGAAACCTTAACTAAATGTAATGTGTAATGCATGTCGTATTGTTAATAACAAGGAATGGAATATATTATATATATTATTCTTTTTTAATCAATGTGATAAACAATTTAGGTAAATCGTAATAATCAACAAGCAGTTTGATTATTTTACCTAAAAGGTGTAATGTAATGGATAACATTACTAACTATAATTATATTTTTTAAAATATTTTATATAATTTGTAAGTAATTGTATAGCACTAAATATAATAGATAACATCGGAGATGGACACTTTTGTCTTGGGCTATAGTAATCGACCACATATCAACAGCCCATAATATCCTTGCAACCGCATAGCAATGCCTTGGCAACAGCTCCGAACACCTGAGCATTGTGGCTATGACTTATGACTCCCGAGTCTAGTTTTTCAATTTTGATTTCATAAGACTTTTTAGCTCTGAGATAAAACATTGTGGCCAATATTTCGGTATTAGTTAGAGTATAAGGCCTGTTTGTTGTTAATGTAGCTCTTATCTAATCTCAATTGAGGAAAAGCAGAATGATTGAAAAAAATTGTCATTCGTCACCATGGGAGATGTGCATAGAAATGATGAATTTTCATTCCTTTCAGGCAAAATTACAGCTCACATTTCAGAGAGCGATAATAGCATCGAGCTAATGTGTGCCAGGTTGTTATATGCAGGTGGGAACGATACTTTTACAGATTGGATGAGAGAGGCATGAAACAGTAAAACAGAATTATTACAAGAAGTTTAGAGTAATGAGAATCTGTTACGGACCTCTCGGCATTTTGCGAGCTTCAATCTGAGGGCGAACATTTACCTCATTTTAACCTCAAATATCCGCCGACTGCTTTTTCAGAGAACACGAGAAATAACGAAGTAGATGATGCTTGTGGTTCGCATGGAGTGTCAGGTTCAACAGCGTGTGAGAGGTGGTGTTCGGTGCTTGTCTTGACACCAGGATTGCTTTGCAAGTGTGACAGCTGTCATGGAAATTAGGATGGGAAAGCTGCCCATATTTAACCTGGAAAGTAAACATCCAACCAGATGTCATAAAGAGGTCAGGGATTAAAATATGATATGATGCATTTTGAATGGGTAATCGGCTTTACTGTTAAAAACCCATGGCATATTTGTCCATAGTCATGATGTTAAGGGTTTTAAAGGTATAGTTCAGCCAAAAATGAAAATTCGCTGAAAATTTACCCACTCTCAGGCCATTCAAGATGTAGATGACTTTGTTTCTTCATCAGAACAGATTTGGAGAAATTTAGCATTCCATCATTTACTCTCCAAAGGATCCTTTGTAGTGAATGGGTGCCGTCAGAATGACAGTCCAAACAGCTGATGAAAACATCACAATAATCCACAAGTAATCTACACCACTCCAGTCCATCAATGACCATCTTGTGAAGTGAAAAGCTGTGTGTTCAGAAGTAGAAGTACTCTTTATTTGTCCCATCACAGGGTCATTTTTTGTTTGTAAGAAACAAATCCATCATTAAGACATTTTTAAATTGAAACGGTTGCTTCTGTCTAAAGTACTAGTCCATAATCCACAATATTGCTTTATCAAGTGAAAAATACTCTTGGAGAAAGTAAAAAAAAAAAGTCTTGTCTGAATCAGAAGAGAAATATGCACAGATAAACACTGCTTACATGTAACAGTCCAAAACAATCTAAACAAATATATGGGTGGATTTTGATGTTATTATGGATTATGGACTCGTATTTTGGCCAGAAGTAACAATTTGAAATCAAAACACCTTAAAGATGGATTTGTTTCCTACAAACAAGCAGATTTTCACTTCACAAGACATTAATTGATGGACTGGATCGGTGTGGATTACTTGTGGATAACTGTGATGTTTTTATCAGCTGTTTGGACTCTCATTTTGACAGCATTCGTTCACTGCAGAGGACTCATTGGTGAGCAAGTGATGTAATGCTACATTTCTTCAAATCTGTTATGATGAAGAAACAAACTCATCTACTGTACATCTTGGATGGCCTGTGGATAAGTACATTTCCAGTGATGTGTTTTTTTTTTTTTGTTTTGTTTTTTTTTTTGGTGAACTATTCCTTTAATAACCTTTCTAACTCTTTGATTGAGTCTTTGCCTAAACCCAAATATTCACATTTACAATTGAGAGTGGTTGCATCTGTCGCAATCATTAAAGGACACAAATGGCTTGGAACAAGGACATTATGTAAACAACTTCATTTACAACCCAACCGTATGCCTGCATGCTGCATGTTATTGGGGAAAACAAAGTGCTCTAATCTAACAAGAAACATGAACAGACCGGCAACCTCAGTTACTGTGGAACATTTTCAAGTGCATAATTTGTTGGGTTTGGCTATAGCTAACAATTGGTTAGGTGCATCTGCGCACAATTCTGAAAGCCTCGAGGTATCCTTTTTCTGCAATCCATTTGCGCTCAAACAACAGCCCTAAGTGGGTCGGCATCTCTTTTAGCAAAATGTCTGACTGCAATCTGAGCCACACATTTAGTACGAGTGAAGCTCTGCCAATGACCAAGAAACCTGGCAGGGTGTTACAACTTCCTTTTGTCATGTGAGAGTGAATGCATGTTTGTGCAGTTATATTTTGGTCTTTCAGCAAAAGTCAGTGATTGGAGTCAGGTTGACAGTCTTATTACATTAATGTAGCTATACTATATATGCAATAGTGGAATAAGCAATTACAGTATGCACTTCAATTCCATATATTATACATATTTAGATACATGTACTGTGTATATCATTGATATTTATATACAGATATGCATTTACAGTATATGTACTGATGTACTGATTAAATTTGAAGAGGTTTCATATGCATATCATATGCTTCATATTATTTATTTGTTCAAAATAAGTACAAACAAATATATAGTGAAATGTCATTACATTTTAAAATAGCTGTTTTCTATTTGAATCATTTCCGATAGAAAATGTGCTTTATTTCTGAGATTGCAAAGCTGCATTTTTAGCAGCCAGTTCAAGAAATAATTTCAAAAATCGTATGCGTGTTTACTTTCAAAAATAGCATGTGATGAATTCATGTTTGTAATTAATTAATAAGATTTAAACATGAAAGTGTGTCTGCCATTTATTTTTAAATGCATTTATTCAGTTTCACACACATGCACAATTTCACATGACAGTTTAATTCTGTTTTGTGTCGTTTTTTTAAAAACTGATTAGCTCATTCAGAGGTAATTTGAAAGGATCGGAGCCGCAGTTCAAGTATCAGTTTCATGCATTTACACCATTTATCAGTCAGTGATGGAGGACGATCCTCTTTACGAGTAATTAATTTACAAATTAAACTAATTTTCATTCCTTTTATGGTGAAATGTAAGAATCAAACCTGTCGCACATCTGTGTGTGCGTAGACAGTAGATATTTCCAAACATGTTATGTGTGTATTAACAGTTGGTTGGTTGTAAAACAGTTCTCTGGAAGCTCTGAATGACTGTGTGGGGTTATGTGGAAGACATTGTCGTTGTGTTTAGACACAGTTGATATGGTGCAAAGGCGATGTAAACATGGTGGTCATGCCTGGTGGTCTGCGTGTCACTAATTAAGTGTTGAAGTCTGTTACCGATCACAGCCCGTATTTCGCTTACGGCACATCCACAAAGCACCTTTTAAAGCGGTGGGACTGTTTTACGTGACACTGCAATTGTTTACTTAAAGGAAAACAATGTTGACGTGCGGGCTCTTGTTAGCTTCATCTCAGAGAGGTTTTATTTCTGCAGATAAACAGCAGGCTACGTTTATTGTGGATTAAATACATGAATAATTAACCAGCGTTTTCCATAGCATCTAATCAGCGATCAAAGACCTGTTTCTGGATCACTATATCTAAGCAGGTCACGGATTTTATCATCATCACATGAAGCTAAGCCAGATGCTAGGCGACCATTCATATTGTTAGACGCTTTGATACAGATCCAGGAATAAAAACTGTTATTCTACAACATAATAAATGTTTAGAAAGCACTGCAGGCTGTGTTTTTGTTCCTAATGCACCGTAAGTTAAACTGCATTGGTAGCATCTTCTCAGGAAGCACGAAACATTTTAACAACAATGAGGCATGTTGGTTGCACTGCAGCCTAAAATGTACCGAAACCAATTATAATATTGCGGTTTACATTTTAGGATTACCGAAAATGATTATTATGCTATGTAATGTTTCATGTAGCTATCAGTGAATGTTTCTTTATTTATTAGAATGTTAACACCCATAGATCATCATATTCTATCAGATATGTATGGTATAAGAATTATGATATAAGATATGACATACTGATATAAAAAATATATGATATAAAAATGTAAGATATATGATATGGTATATTGATATAAAAGTAATGCACTCACTCATTCACTCTCACTCACTCACTCAATCTAAATAAATAAATAAATAAATAAATGTATATTTATTTATTTTTCTTACTAAATTACATGGAAAAGTTATTCTTTGAGTGCATTATTATATTTATGTTTGTTTATGTTTTGATTATGTATGATAGTCATATTATAAATGCATAATATTCAGGACATGGAGGCATTGAATATGATATGATGTGATGTCATGTGATATATGACATGACATGACATGATATATTATGATATAAAAATAATAGATTCAAAAATAAAACACTGAACAATGCAGAATATATATATATATATATATTAATAAATAAACTAACATAATGCCTTGCTGAACTATTTATTTTTATTTTTGTTTATTTTACCCAAAGATCATCATAACCAGAATAATATCACATTATAAATGCAATGGATTTACTACATGATATGACATATGATATGGCATGATATATGTGTACTCGGAAAATAAAACAACATATAGATAAAAAAATAAATAAAAAAATAAGTAAACATATCACTTATGTATAATAATGATAATAATAATAATAATAATAATAATAATAATAATAATAATAATTATTATTATTATTATTATTATTATTATTATTATTGTTACTTTTATTAATATATATTAGTGCTGTCAAAATTATTGCGTTAACACAGGCGATTATTTTTTTCAGTTTAACACCTTAAAAATATTTAAAGGCATTAACGCAGGGGCGGGGCCAAGGGTTGGCCACCCCACTCACAACTGCTGCCTCTGTCTCTTTTTTCTTGCGAAGAAGTGCATTTATTTAGTCACAGAACGTCTTTACGAGCACATCAGACAGGAGACATTTCAGACGCGCGCTCTTCACTTCAGCATCAGGCGCGAGTCAAACGAGCGAGGAAACGGTACTGTACTCGGCCCGCGCTCTTCAACTGCACGCGCTGTAGCCTTTATCATTTCATATCAAAGCGTGAAAGAAACGACGTGCATGCAATGTCGTGGTCAGTTAAGTCATGAAGGCGATTAAAGCTGCCTTAAACTGTGCATGCATGTATTACATGTTATATGAGTCAGATTTAAGAACATGTCTCTGAAATGGTTTACAAAACTGTCCTAGAGCACCCAAGCACTGTCTCCCTCATCTAACACATCCAATTAAACTCAGTTCATTAGTAGAGACTTAAACAGCACCCAAAATAACCTATTAACCCAGCTGATGTGATGTCTGTTCATCAAATAACAAAAGAAAAGAAAAAAAAAAGAGGAAATCAATAACTTTTAGCTTTAAGGATTCTTCTAATTTAGAATTTAGTGTTTGATAACTTTATTCAATTTCAGTATATTTCCTACTTGCTGAAGGGCACAGGTAGCTAAATATGACATTTGTTATAATGGGTTTATGTGAAGATTGTTTAAAGTTCACTTAAATTAGAAGTTATTTTATTAAAGTCAAATAAATATTGAAATTGTTAGCTCTCAATTATACTGTAATGTTGAATGGCTATAGTAAATGGTTAAATATTAGGGAAAAAAGAACAATTTTATAGAGGCATCAGTAGTATTGGTGTCAGTGATACTGGCCTTTAGTTCTTAAATAAAGATGGCATTAAAGAAATATTTTTTAAAAATACTGTCTTTATGTTGTTTCTACATTAATTTGAAGATTAAATGTGAAATTATTGCAACATAAAAGTATATTTAAAAAATTTAATGTTAGATGGGATTAATCGCGTTTAATTTCAGAAAAAAAACATGCAATTAATTAGTTAGTTTTTTTTTAATCGATTGACAGCACTGATATATATATATATATATATATATATATATATATATCAATCCATGTCCTAATGAATCAAATGCATTTATAATGTAATATTCTTCACGCTGTAATATTTTTGGATGCTAAAGTTAAATGATTTCCACTGTACAGCATAACTGAGGGAAACAGGCAGCAGGATATATTTCCACAACTTCATGTCAGTCAAAGTTTCCTTCACAATGTGGGCTGACACCCTGAGGCTTCTCTTCAAGTCTTCAGATTCAGAGCCACATTCACACATAAAATAACATTCTGGAAGAAAATGCGAGACGGTTTCCTTGATCCAAAGAGGAAAGGTTTGAATTTTGGCGAAAGCATTCAAGCTAATCTCCTCGCAGTGAATTGTGCTTGAGCCGTCCAATGAATCTGCCTCGCTCAGGGTTGTGCTGTGGGTGGTAAGGTTTTGTCCATATGGAGCGGACCGGCATCAAAGCATTTGCACCCAGATTATCACTAAGCTTTTAAAAGAGAGGAAAACAAGTCATTTAGACATCCAAAGAGTGCTCATGGTCAGCACTGTTCCCAATAACAGCATAAACATAACTAAACACAAAACCTCTTAATATGATGGCGCATTAAATCAGCTCATGAAAGTCATTTGAGAGTGAGATAAACAATAAAGATGCAATGAAATTAAAATACGACAGCCAGCATAGGCAGTGTATGTGTAAGGCTGGGCAAGGCTTTGCCTTCCCCTGGCTACCAAAACTGAAAAAAAATACACCTGCACAATTTAACAAAAACCTATAGACCATTTGGATGTTTGCACACAGTAATGACGTTTTTGTTGGCAGAGCCAACCTGATGGCAGAAAATGACAGTCATTGGAAGCCACGGAAATTAAAGAGTAAAAAAAATAATTTCCAGTTTTATATCTCACAATTCTGACTTTGTTCTTGCAATTCCAAGTTTATATCTCAATTCTGAGAAGAAGAATCAGAACTGTAAGAAATACATTTGGAATTGTGAGTTATAATGGCTGAATTTGGCGATATAAACTTGAAAAAACTCAAAAAAATAATTTATATTTAAATGCTCTATGTAAAATATTATATGCTTTAACTGTAGGAGTAATACGTTATTTCCCAAATGAACTTTGCATATTATGCATCAAATGCAGTTTTTTTTTTTTTATTTATTTGTTTATTTATTTATTTATAAGACATCTTCAGAGCATTATTATCCATCGGAGGAGACTTTTTGAAGTGAAGAAAATAATAAATGTAGATCAGAAGCAAATACTTAAAGTTTAAGACATCATCCTTATTGTCAGAAACATCAGAATGGAAAATAACTTTACTTATGGAAATATTACACAGACACTGGAAGTAGGGAAGCATATATATTTGAAGGCAGAATTGTTTAGAATAAGATCAAAAGTAAAATAAATGTGAAATAGATTCATCTTCCTCTTGGGAGAAAGAGCAGAGAGGAGAAATATTATGGTTAAATTGACTTAATTCAGGTTTCATCAGTTGAGTCTGTGGCTTGCAACCATACACATCTGTGTTTAGCTTCATAGGGCATCTTTTATGATGGTATTATCTATAAAAGGCACAACAAGACTTTTTTTTTTTTTCTTTTATTCTGTGGATTTTGCCCTTTTCCCAACACTTGTTACAACTGTTTCTCTGCCACCACATTGCATGCGCAGCTGCAAGCGACGTAACTGTGACGTCTGCTCACACACAGTCTGTTATGGCTGTCGCAAATAAAGTAAAAATGAAATGAAAACTGTTGATATAACTTCTGCTTATGCCAGTGACCTTCATGTTTAATAAATGAGGTCAGTTCTGCTGGTCTTTGTCCAGGATTTTAATAGGTCCTAAGTAAAAATGTAAGGAGTGTATATTCCTATACATTTTTGAGTGCCCTCCAAAAATATGTAACTGAAAAAATGCAGAGATCCAAAACGAAGCAATAACTCTGGAGTCATTTTTCTATACTAGATGAATAAATCAAGCCTGACAGCGTATTGTATCCATGCCTAGAGGCCTTCCTGAATGGCCGCGGGTTGAGCTGTTCTCTCTTATTGTCTGCTGTTTTACTAGTGTGTTTGCCATGGCAAGTGTTTGTAACCCCTAACCCAAAATATGAAGTTGTAGCACGTAGCTCGTATCTCACAGTTTGTGCTACGGACGTGAATTATGCCTCAACTCATGTGGGTTGTTGAAAAGAGGTGTGCTGTTACTTATCAGACTTGCAATATTTTACCTGTTGCATTATAGAATGGATTTTTTTAAAGAAAAGAACAAAAAACATACAAAAGTTTGGGGTTGGTAAGTTTTTGTTTTTGAAAGTCTCTTATGCTCACCAAGGCAATTATTTGATTAAAAAACAGTAATATTATGAAATATTATTACAATCTAAAGAACTGTTTCCTATGTAAATACATATTATTCCTGTGATGCAAAGCTGGATTTTCAGCATCATTACTCCAGTCTTCAGTGTCATATGATCCTTCAGAAATAATTCTAATATGTGACCCTGGACCACAAAACCAATCATAAGTTGCATAGGCATATTTGTAACAATAGCCAAGATTGTATGTTATTTTTATTTTATGCCAAAAATCATTAGGATATTACGTAAAGATCATGTTCCATGAAGATATTTTGGAAATTTCCTACCGTAAATGTATCAAAACTTAAATTTTTATTATTCATTGCTAAGAACTTCATTTGGTCAACTTTAAAGGTGATTTTGTCTATATATATATATATATTTTTTATATATATATATATAAAAAAATATTTAATTATATATTTTTATATATTTGTTTATGTATATATATATATATATATATATATATCGTCATATCCTAACAAACCACACACCAATGGAAAGAAAGCTTATTTATTCAGCTTTCAGGTGATGTATAAATCTCAATTTCAGAAAATTGACCCTTTTTGTGGTTTTGTTTTGTGGTCACATATGCTGATTTGCTACTCAACTAATGTTGTTTTTGGCGGCCTGTTTTAATTTTAGTTTTAGTCTAGTCTTTGTGTGAAGCTGTCATTTTAGTTTTTATTAGTTTTAGTCACGTTCATACTCTTTTTAGTCTAGTCAAGTTTCAGTCAACTAAAAGTCTAAGCATTTTAGTCTTATTTTAGTCAGAATTATCCATGACTATTTTCGTCTAGTTTTAGTCGACGAAAACTGATGATATTTTAGTCTAGTTTTAGTCGACGAAAACTGATGACATTTAGTCTAGTTTTAGTCAATGAAAATTGTATTTTAGTCTCTTTTTAGTAATGCAGTTCTATTTAACCCAGTCAATATAGTATAAATACCTAGTAGTATAGACGAAACCAAAATGTTCTTTTAGCCAAACCCATTTCAAACAAGGTTATCTTATTATATTATTGTTGCCTTATAGACTCAAGAATACATCCATTCCAGACACGGAAGACGCTCTGATTTGAATTTACAACATTTATTTTACCAACCAAACATGTTAGAAGTACACACACATAAATATTCTCCCAAAGACGAACCCCGGCCGGCGCAGTGAGACCTGATGCAGCCGCCGAAGTGAGACACAGGAAACAGAAATACTGCAAAATAATAATAATAACGCAACTAAACGAGATGAAATAACGTTATAACATTTTGTTTCGTCTCGTTTTGGTCAACGAAAATGAAGAGACATTTTAGCATAGTTTTTATTTTGTAAAGCACATTTAGTCTCGTTTTTATTCCTCAACAATATTGCATTATACATTTAATTATAGTCATCGTCACATGACCAGCATTTACGTTTCGTCTCGTCTCGTTTTCGTCATGTGATAAAGGTTCGTTGACGACGATATTTAGTCATAATTTTCGTTGACGAAAGCAACACTACACTCAACAAATATTTATTCTTATTACTAACGTTTAAAAACAGTTGTGCTGCTTCATATTTTGGTGGAAACCAAATTTTCTTGATGAATGGAAAGTTCAAAATAACAGTATTTATTTGAAATAGATTTTGTTTTGTAACATTATTAATATCTTTACTGTCACTTTTGATCAATTTTATTCATCCTCGCTCAATAAAAGTATAAAAAAAAATCTTGGGCCAGTAAGAAACCACTCAAGACATCTTAGCAACCGCATAACAGCACTGTAGAATCGTGATGATGGATTTTTCATTGCAGTCATCTTTTACACTATGTAAAAGTCTAGTTTTCTAATACATTCTGAGGCACGATTCCCGACAGTACCCTCAGCTGTGTTGTTTGTGCTGTTAATGGTGCACCCAGCGGTTCACTTAACAGACTAGATGTTTTTGGTTATGCATTTAATTGATTTCTTTCACTTTTTCCACGTAATCATATGCATATCGACCCTGCATTGTTTCTTCTGGCATGCTCAGCTGCAGAATATGAAGTATTTCACAACGACTATTCAGATGCTCTTTTTTGGGGCTATCAGGCAGGGGTTTAGGTCTTTGATTTCTATCTTCAAAATAGCAGACTCTGTGCACCTTAAGCCCTTCGAGTCGTTCTTTCATGTTAATTGTATTCAAAGTTTCACAGTGCTGAAAAAGGGGAACCAAGAGATTACTGAATCCTGTTGAATTATTAAGTATTCAGTTTGCTTACTGCATTTAAGTGTGTGGAGGAAGGCAAATAAACATAACAAATAAATCACTTTTGAAAGTTTTTCTACCTTTGAGGTCTTCAAATCGGTTGGATGTACAAAAGCCCTTATTCTTGTGCAGATTTTGACAGTTCTAGCTGTGCTTTTGGGCGCGTTTGCTCATGGGAGATCAATTGCTTGAATTATTAAATAAGGAAGAAGCCAGGCTACTTTATTATTTTATTTAAAGACAAAACACATTTTATGAAAGGAATTTAAATATTCATGTTAACTTATTAAATATAAATGATTGAATGAAACATCTTTAGAAATGCAGCTTGTTTAGTTTGGCCATATCGGATAATTACAAATGATCAAGAACTGAAATCAAATAAAGTGAACATACAAAGCACTTAAGTGTTTTACTTTATCTTTGGGGTATTAAAAGAACAACTTTACAGTCTCGTCTTTGATTTCGAATTATAGAACTGAGCTATATTATATTACTAGTGAGGCCTCGGGGCTTGAACCAGAATAGCCCTGCTATTCTATTCCAGCCGTACATTGCATCACCTTCTTTCTCTGGCGAGATCTATGCTTTTTATGAGGGAGGCTGTTTGTGCTCAATGGTGTGGACAAATGAAATGTGCAATAATGAAGAGAGACCCACTGCTGTACTGCAGTACATATTGTAACACATAAAAATTGTTATACGCACCTAATAAAATGCCCCAAGGCTGTAGACTTTGATCTTTGGTGCAGTTCGTGCAGAAATGTTGAACTAATTTGCTGTCTGTAAACATATATGTATTTGGGTCATTCTGCAGTGGCATTTTCATCTGATTTTTTTTTTTTTTTTTCTCAAAGTGAAACTCATCAAACTTACAAGCGTACAGTGATGTTATTTCATTGATCATCTGTCTCTTTTTATTCAAGATCTCACTAAATATAAATTATATATTATATTATTTATTTTGAAAGAAGTCTCTTATGCTCTCACAGGCTGCATTTGTTTGATCATAAATACTGTAACAACATATTGTGAAATATTTTTCAAATCTAAAATAGCTGTTTTCTATTGTAATGTATGTTAAAATGTATTTTATTCCTTTGATCAAACCTGAATTTTCAGCATCATTAAATGATCCTTAAGAAACAGTTTGTATTATTATCTATGTTGAAAACAGTTGCTTAATATTTCTGTGGAAACAAGGTAGCATTTTTTTTTCAGGATTCTTTGATGAATAGAAAGTTTAAAAGAGCAACATTTATTTAAAATGGATTTTTCTTTTGAAAACATAAATCTTTCTATCTGTCTCTCTCTCTCATCCTGAGTTTGTTTATTTATTTATTTTAACTTATTACATTTTATGTACATTTGTCCATGTTTCATGTATTTTCACAACTGAAACAAGAGTATAATGTAATTATGAAGGTTTCTACTATTCTATGTTGCAATTCAAAATTATTATAAAGCATATGTGCTTTTCTAGGAAATGTGTACATTGGAGTTTGACCTAGTTATGCCCACTTCCACTTCACTTGCACGACTGGGACTTTAAGCCCTACACCTGTGATCTAAATGAAATCCTATATGTGCTAAAGTGTTCACTAGTGCACAGTACTGCAGAGCATATGCAGTATAACATGCACTTTTTTGCTTCTTTCTTGGTGTGGGTGAATAATTCAGAGAAATTCCTTCAAAAAAACAAAACAAAAAAAAACATTGTAACACATCACTATATATATTGATGGACATTTAGACTGTAGTAACATCATATAGACACAGAACAGCTGGTTGTTGTGGGACATCCCCCACCTACAGTACATAAACTGTATGCTGCAGTTACTTATTATAAGTGACATTTAGCTGAGCAGAATATTTTCCAGAGACACGTGATAGATTTTATCATTGAATCAAGAACCATTATTCACTGAAGTAGCTATTTTTCCTGCTTGTTGTTGATGAAGACAGATGTTGCATGCCCGTTCTCTTTCCATTTACATGTGACTTAAGATATATTGTTGTGATTGCCATATTGCATGTATGTAGATGTGCATATGTCACAGATGCTCTGCAGTGAGCGAATAAACAGAAACACATAGTTATACACTGAGTAATTAAGGGAATTATTTATTGCATTCTGATGCTGGTGAATCTCACAAAAACATATGAAGGTCACAATTCAGCCTTAAATTAAAATTAAAATATGAAGAAAAAAAAATGTCCCAGAAATGTGCTTTGTATAAGCAATATATAATTTAGAATTTCTTTTTTCTTTTTTTTTTTGAGATTCATCTATATGTATTCAAAAGTGTGTGTATGTGAATATAAAATAAAACAATATAAAGTTGTATAAGATGTGCTTTCTAGTCAAACTGTGTAGAAAGCAAAGGTAAAAGTGGCTGGAGTGGCTGAAAAACAGCAGTGACATGATACATTACTGCTTTGAAGAAGATCAGGCCACTCAGTGATCCCTGGGGTTATTAGGCAAAGTTTCAACTTGAGTTTACATTGGGAATATGAGCAGAGGCCTTGGGTAATGTCACACTCTGTTGAGTAGGAAAAAAAAAAAAAAGGGCAAACCTGATGACTTTTGTGCAAGGCTTGCAAAAACCCTCTGACCAACTTATTGTCCTTAGCACAGAAAAAAAAAAGTCAGTGCAACTAATTCTCTGGAAAACTGCCCGGATATGTTTTACCTGTTCAAGTAGATATGACTGACCCAAAAATGAGTTTTTGGCTCATTTCATTCCTAACCAGTGTGACTTTGTTTTTAAGTATGAATTTCAATGCAGCGAGAGAAAAAAAAAAAAAAAAAGATCAATAAATGTATCATAAAAGTAGCCCATGTGACATATGATGTTTGAACATCATGACATGCCATATTATTGAATGTTGTACACTCCTGTTTTTTTTTTTTGTTTTTTTTTAATCAGCAAGAAATATATATGTGTGTGTGTATATATATATTATTATTTATTTATTTTTATTTTTTGGTGGGGTGGGGGGAGGTCGGGCATGATCATTCATATATGAAAAATAAAAAGATTTCTGAAGCATCATGTGACACTAAAAACTGGAGTAATGAAATTCAGAAAAAAAAATCAGCATTTATGAGAAATAAATTACATTTTAAAATCAAATCAAATAGAAAACAGTTATTTTAAATTGTAAAAATATTTCACACAATTACAGTTTTTAGTGTATTTTTGATCAAATAAATGTAGCCTCGGTGATCCTAAGAAACTTCTTTAAAGAACATAAGAAATGTAGATATTGGTGAATTTAAATCGATAATAAACTTCCTTTTCATTGTAGAACCATTGGAGCTTTTCCTGGTGTGTCTTTATGCAGGTTTTTTGTACTTTTTCTCGTCCTTTTTGGAGGAACAATGTTTTATGGAAATGTGCTGAATTCTTTTCATTATTATAATTTTTTATTTATTTATTTGTTTTGCTTTGTGTTTCACGAGAGAAGGTCACACTGGTTGGAAACAACAAGAGGGTGAATAAATAATGACACAGTTTTAATTTTTGTGTGAAGTATCCCTTTAAAAAGCATTTCATAATGCTATTATCACAAATTTCCAGCTCTAATGATGGTGCCCCGTTGTGTTGGGACAACACAATCAAGTCACATGCAATTTGAACAATTTGTTTCCCTACTCTCAATTTGGAGCATTTTTTTTTTTTTTTTTTGGTTTGGCACATTGTTTTCCCTGTCTCTGACTGTGAGTCAGACTGCTTTATTGACCCAATTTCTATTTCCCATTTTCAGCATTCATAATGCCAAACATCACCATAAACGAACCCTTTGATTCAGGACAAATGAAAATGTTAAGAAAAACGATTTTCACAGTAGATGAGTCAGTCATTTGCAGTAGTTTCACGAATCCATGCAGAAGAACCCAAGGTGTTTTGGTGTATACGTGTAGCTCTATGATTCAAGGACACAGCCACTTGATCAGGTCATAACAAAGCTCAGCTGAAATGATTGCATTGTCAGCAAAATATAATCACTGGCGAGACATTTATCATGTGCAGCCAGGTTTGAACTGTTGTGGACAATGTATTTTCTACAGAGTTTAATACACAAAGCATCAAGCTGCAGACAGTGTTGTTTTAAGCACTTAATCTATAGGTGTCTTGAAGTAGAGCGCTGGACCATGTTAATGCTGACTTAACACATTTAAGAACAATAACTTTTGAAATGAAGACAAAGTCAGTTTTATGAAAAGATAGAAGTTCAAGACTCAAGAGGAAACTTTATTGCTCAAAGGTTGCTCCTTCATAGCTTGGGAGATATAATGGAGTTCTCGGTTAGATTTATACACTTTCTTTGAGATGTTGCATTAAAAGAATAATGATTTAGAGTAATCTTAAATATTAAATACAATTATTTTTCATTTACATTTATATATACTTTATATTATATTTATTTATTTTAATTATTAAATAATTATAAATAATTATTTAAAAGAGTAATTATATAATCTACAGTATATATAATATAGATTACAATTACTTTTGTTAATTCAATATAAAATTAATTTATTAATTAATAAATGTATTATGTAAATTATATAATAAATTACTTTTAATAAGTAATTTATTATATATTATAATTTATTATATAAGATGCATAATAGGGTGTCTACAAGAACTTGTAGACACCCTATTATGTGTCTTATATAAATCTAAATGATAAACCCAGGCAGTTTGAGACGTTGTTGACCTCAGTTCTGAAACTCAAGAGTCGCATGTGAGATTCTTTTTGGGTCTCATGAAAAAAAAAAAAAAAAAAAAAAAAAAAAAAATCCAAAATGCCAGTTTGTTCTTCATTTGATCTCATTGCTGTCTAGGCAAAAAAACAAAAAAAAAAAACACATTTGACGTGTTTCCTAATGCGAGCCTTTAGCACACAGTAATTGAAACCAAATTATGAAATTATCTTCAAAGCAATGTTCCAAGGTTACATGGTGTTAAATATTAATAACATCAAGAAAAAGGTTGTGGACTCCTGTATTGAGCAGAAGGTGCTATAAATTATCCAGAAGTTCTTAGTTCCTCTGTTATTTTGACATTATCGTGAAAACCCATCGAACTTCTGAAGGTCATATCGTCTTGCACAACATTTGAAGGCTTCATGTCACAAATGACAGCTGGATAAGGTTTATTATACTCTAATTGTGGATATCTCAGCGTGGGAGGTCATAAGCTTTGGGGATATTCTCTGAATCTTATAACAGTGGTATGAATTTCAAATAAATCTCAGCCCTGAAAGCATTTTTGTCCTTCAAGGCACTCCTTGATCCCGCTGTCTTTTGTTTTGTGCCACCTGCCGTCCTTCGGAACTTGTATAGTTTGTGAGAAGTCCAGCCGTAATGGCATGATTTATGTTTGCAGAGCGCTTGATGTCGTTTCCACGCCTCATCGCATATGGTTGTCATTAAATAACCTTCAAGGTCGTAAAGAGAAGTTGCATTGTACGCACTTGGTAAGGAACCAATGCACGATAAAGAAAAAGTTTATGCTTAATGTGCATTACAGACATATCACTGCAATCTATATCATACTAAAACATGGCAGGTCATGATATTTAACCAGTACTGGTTTTTGAGTTGCTGTGGGCCGTATTTGTGCATTGAATACAAAATATCAGGAGCTCAAATTGAATGGTGAGCTTTTTTGTTTACGTGTTTCAGCCAGAATCATATTTTTGAAAAGAGATTCTGGAGATTTGCATAGGGTCGTACTACATATAAGTGTGTCAACAATAAAGAAAAGGATAAATCTTGTAAAAAGATGGACGATTTCTGTTCTAATTGCAGTATTTTTATTTATTTGTTTATTTATTTTGTCATCAAAACAGCAATAATAATAATAATAATAACAATAATAATAATAATAATAAACTGTTTTTTATCAAGCTGTTAAAAGTTACATCTTAGAGTGCTTTACAAGAAATAATAAAATACTTTAAAATACAAAAAGAAAACAAGCTATCAAAACATGTTAAGAAAATAACAAAATAATCACATAAAAGCTATCCTAAAAATTGAGATTGATTGATTGTTTGATGGATGGATGGATGGATGGATGGAATTACAATTTCTTAAATTTAATTTAACAAAATGTCATAATGGCTGAGTTGTAGATTTAATGTGTGTATGTGTGTGTGTGTGTGTGTGTGTGTGTGTTAAAAAAATAGCATTTAAATGTGAACAAGATATTTTTGTTGAGCACTTCGCATTTATCTGCTTCTACGTGTCACATGAAAACTTGCAATATAGAAATATGTCATTCACACTGACTGCAACTCAAACACGTTTAGTGCCTATTTCTGTGTAAGTCGGTGGTTATTGGCCTGAATACGCAAATGTGGGCCACAACTTATGCCAACAGTGAGACGAGTGGCTGAGCACGAGCAGGTTACGTGACACCAGACTGCTTTGTTCAGCACACAGAAGCTCTACAGATGTCAGATCAGACCTATGGACCTGCTTTGTGCTACTATTATAATTTTACACATCCAAGAAGATATTGCTACTCAGCCAAATGATCTTGCCAGGCACCCATTCAAACAGATGAATCACACACCGAGCCAAAATTCATTAAACAGGCTCGCAGTTTGCTTTTGGCAAGGGCCAGTAGGGTTGTGCATGTTTTGTTTTTTTTGTTGTTTTTTTTTCTTTCGCTATTCTCACATTTTCTTAGAATAAAGGGTGCTATCTTTAAAGGCCAGCTCATTGTACTTTCAAACAATAGTTCAAGATACTCACGTAGAGTAAAATGTGCTGTTGCTGCCAAGTGTAGACATCAGAGTTAAATGTAGAAATTGAGCAGCACAACCTGCTTAATATGCAAAATGTTTACAAATAGGGTACAAAAGAAGAATTTATTATTATTATTATTATTATTATTATTATTACTATTATTATCGTTGTTGCCGTTGTTGGATGGTTGGTTTGTTTATTTATTTATTTATTTTTACACAAGCTTTTGGTCAGTGAAAGGAGACCTTCAGAAAATGTTGACTGTGAAACATAAGAGGTCAAATGGAATACTGAATTAGTTGTATTATTTCCTTTTCATTTTGGTATTTTTGCAGCCTTGTTAGCAAAATTTGTAACATGTCTATTTGAAGTGTATTTATTTACTGATTTATTTTTATAAATTGAAATACAGACTTTAAAATTAAAAAGCAGTAACACTGTTGCAGATTTAGCCTAACTTGAACTGAGTAAACTGGTTAAATTTATGAAAATTAAGAAAAGTTTTTTTTTTTTTTTTTTTTTTTTAATACTATTAATTATATTATATTATATTATATTATATTATATTATATTATATTATATTATATTATATTATATGCTCACCAAGGCTGCATTTAGTTGATTAAAAAGTAAAAACAGTAATACTGTGAAATACAGATTTTTCTATTTATATATATATATATATATATATATATATATATACATATAATGTAATTTATTCCTGTGATGCAAAGCTGAATTTTCAGCATACATACTCCAGTGTTCACATGATCCTTCTGAAATAATTTTAATATGCTGATTTGCTGCTCAAGAAACATTTTTTTATTATTATTATTATTATTATTATTATTAATAATATCTGATTATATGTTGAAAAAATTTGTGCTGCTTCATATTTTTGTGGAAACCATGATACTTTTTTTACTCTGATAAATAAGAAGTTTTTAAGCAACATTTATTTGAAATAGTAAAATTATAAATGTCTTTTCTAACACTTTTAGGCCCGGTTTCACAGACAAGGCTTAGACTAAGCCAGGATTAGGCCATAGTTCAACTAGGACATTTAAGTAATTTGTATAAACATTCTTAGAAAAAAAAAAAAAAAACATTACTGGGGTGCATCTTGAGACAAAACAAAGGCACTGATATATTTTAAGATCAGTCAGTGCGAGTGTATTTCAGTTGAAACAGCTCAGACTTACAATTTAGCCTAGGACTAGGCTTAAGCCGTGTCTGTGAAACTGGCGGTTAATCACATTAATGCATCCTTGCTGATTAAAAGTATTACTTTTGCAAAAAAAAAAAAAAAAA
>JAFVLL020016873.1:0-10915 GCA_021397915.2 Tor tambroides
CATTAAATCTTAGTACTCAAGGGACCATTAGAGATCCCTTTAAAAGTTTGTGCCACAAAGTTTGCATTCACATAATGCTTGCTTAATATTTGTTTGGGGGCATAAATAACCTCTCTAAAACCACATATTTGTATATGTTGTAAGTATAGATCAACGATATGTCAAGTTGCTCGGAACAAATAAAAAAATATTAATTACTGGGTATGTAGAGATCTGGAGCATTAACATCATGGCGTGGTGTGAGAGGAGTGTCTCTGTGGTAACGTACTTCCCAGTCCTGATGATATCACAGTATACAATAAAAAAAAAAAAATAAAATAAAAAAAAAAATAGTACACAAAGTTTATATTAAACATGTTCAAAGAAGTGCAAGACAAACCTTTCAAATTTTGCAATAAACTATTTCTCAATGCATCTGGGTGATGCAAGACAAGTTTCACAATTTAATTTATAATAAAGTGACAAGATATTAAATGAACTTATGCTATATTTAATACATTTTATATTTAAGATTATTTAGAGTTAAAAAAAAAAGTCCAGTAAAGAAGCAATTCTAATTAAAATGAGAAAATAATGTTAATAAACATTAATTATCTCCTTGACTCAGGAATGAATATTTTACCTGATGTGTGTATGGGAACATGAGAAGCAACAGTTTCTTCATAACATATTTGGTATCAACTGCAAAGAAATACTTCAGCTTGTTTACCGACATGAATCGGTTAATCTGCAGAAGAGGGAGAAAAATAAAATCAATTACACAATAAAAATTTATTACTTAACATTTTTCAGAACCCAGATGCAATGCATGATTGACATCTCAAGTTGTGTCAGTTCTTTCCACATCATTAACATAACATAACATACCTCTTTGATACCTTAAGTTAAACATGGCATCTCACCTCTTTGTTCACAATATCCTTGCCTTGATTGGCAAGTGATGAGCCATACATCACGGCAGCACTGGCCATTGGATCAGCAAAGAGGTTGCCCATTCCAGGTTCTTGACCTCCTGCTGATGCATCAGCCATATTATATCCTGAACTATAGTTGTTCTGGTTGTTCATGGGTGGAGGCCCAGAACTGGTGTCATCAAAAAGAAGCGGACCCCCACTGGGTGGAGATGCTCTGGCTCTGGGCTTTGCTGCATGGGGGAAAAAAATCACTGATAAAGCATCATCACTTTTAGAGAACTCTCAAATAAAATATATGGCTGTTTATACATCAACAAAACTAAGATCATAACACTTTTTCCAATTTCATTCTTCAACTATGACCTGTAAAGTAACTAATTACAATGTGATGTGGCAAAGAGTTCACACAGCACGTCATCAAACTAAGATATCTAATTAGGTCTAATTACTTTACAATCTGCATTGTACTTTGGTGCCAGACTGCTCGTAATGTAATCAATTTAGGCTTTGCTGATTTTAAAGCAACGTTACAGTATGTTGTTGTCCACGTATCTCAAAGAGCAACAATGTTTTGCCAAGTTCTTTCATACGTACTCGCCCGGTGTCCATGCTGTTGGAAATCCATCTTCTCTGCTGTTTTGAATTCCAAAAACAGTTTTATTAGCTTCAAATCTGCAATCCAACCGATTAAAATCTGCCACTAATATGTTGCATCTGATGTCAGCATCAGACTACTAATAATATACTAGCTTGCTATGTAGCTAATCTGAAAGATGCCTGACAAAACATGTCAGATTAATCTCGAATGCGCTACAAGAATTATTACAAAAACACTTATTTTGATGCGGATACAAATGATCGCTAGTCACCTATAATTTAACTTGAAATATTGTTTTCTAAACAAGTTCTCGTGTTAGCTTATACTCACAGATACGCCTTCACCCTTACGCCCACCTCGCCTTGCTTCTCATTGGCTGATGAGAAATGTGCCTGCGTGGCAGAGATGAAAAATATCACAATTTCATTGGTTAAAATGACCGTTGCGTAGACTGATTTTGATTGGCTATAAGCAAGGCAATAAAAAACGAAAGTGGCGCTGCGTAGTACTAGGCAACCGAAAGGAAAATACATCGTAAAACTGAGGCAAGTTTCATTGGTAATTTATTAAGTGTCACATTTATTGAGTTTCACACGGTTTATCCCTTTTTATTTTTCTGCGATTTTGTTTATTTTGCATGTTGTTACAATATAATTCTACAGTTTTTATACATTTGGAAAGTCTTCCAGCTTTTCATCAACTCGTAAACCCCCTGTAGTTCATTCATGAACACTGGTTTGGGAAATCCTGGCATAATCTGATGTTTAATAATGTAGTGTTCCTTTCTAAAATTCTACAGCTTTTAAATAGAGAGAGAGAGAGAGAGAGAGAGAGAGAGAGGAATATATATTTTAGAAAGAAAAATTTAAGAAAGAAAAAAGAAGAGTTGGAGCAAATCAATTTATTAAAAATTTATTGCCATTGTGTGAATCATGTAATCTAGTAACTGTAATCGAATTATGAGCATTTCAAAATGTAATTTAATTACAAATACATATGTGTGTGTGTGTGTGTGTGTGTGTTTACTTACTATATTTATTAGTTATTTATTAATTAAAGGACAGCACTAGCGCCATATTAGCCATGATTTATTGAAATATTCAATGAGCCGTAATTTACAGAATAAAATAACAAGCACAGTGAGTTAGTAAGAATAATATTTTTTCACCTATGAGAAAGAATTGGACTTATCTGTAAAATATAACCTCCAGATTTTTCCACTTTCATGAGTCTTTTCTTTCATGAGAAATTTGACGCACCGTACCCTTTGTATTCATTGTAATAGGCCAAATAATTCACTAGTTAAATTTCTGATCATTTATGGCCTTCTTTTGTTTAGTTGAGGCATAATTTATGAAATAGCATGTCACAGTTAAAATCCAATACTGTGAGAATGGAAATCATTTAAATAAAAGCATTCATACTTCATAATTTGTAATAATTACAACTAAGTGTGTGAGAAATTATAAGCTTATTATCTGATATGATGATCTGTAAATGATCTGGTATAGTGCTGGAGTACTTTTTTTGTGATAATTGAAAGAATGCTAAATATTTGGTTGGGGAGTGCCATTCATTTCTTAGTGTCCAGAACTTCAACATACGTAAATTGTTTGCATCAGTACCAAGCCTTGGGTAACAGCACATCGTATCTGGGTAAGATGCACCTTGCCTGCATGTTGAGGCATGTTGCGGAGAGTTGCAAAAGGGAAGTGTCATCACAGCATTCCTTTCTGCTTAGGTCATAATTCAGCTAATGAGGCACTAACACTCTGGTTACAACCAGATCTCGCCAGAAGAAATCTGAAATATAGTACCACAATAATCACACCAAAGGAAGTCAATTATTCCTCAAACACAGAATGGGCAAAATATCATTTAGATATGATATCTCATTCTTGTGGTTTCATTTTTACAAACATTGTTTCCTTTGGCACAAACAGATCATTGTTGTACTGAGTCATAATGATGCTGAAAAAAGAGTAGACCTTGAATAGCGGTGACAAACAACAGTGACTGTGCTTGAACAGTAATAAACATATTACAAAAAAGAAACATAATAAAATAGAAAATAAAAATGTATGTTGTTGTGTTTTCATGTTATTAATTTTGTTTGACCGACCCACAAGAGAAACATATTTTATACAAATTTGCACTGAAATTCAGCAATTAAGTATGATGCCAGAGGGACCAGGGTAAGAACTTACAAAAAAACAATCCATCAAATGTAATAAAAAAAAAATGACTGCAGATGACATTAAAATGCCCCTTGTAATAATTTTTGGTGTAGTTGGTGGTGATGTTGTTGTTGTTCTATAGGTAACAGTCATAACTGTTCAGATTTAAAATTATTCTTATGATTTCAGATATATTGATTGGTATATGGAGAATTTCACATAAATGGTCGCACACTGTGTGTTTCTGTATGGTTAGGTAAAAACTACTCTCATAAGATTTTTCGTACACTGGTGTGAACACTGTAACAGGAAACTGGACTGAAAGCACAAGCTTGCTTCAAGAATCTGCTCTGTGATTGTAAAATACTTGTGCTCAAAATACACCAGATTGCAGGTCTACAGTAAACTGCCCAACAGTTTGTGGTTTTCGAAAACGAGAAGGAAAGGTCATGAATCAAAATTTCACTTCTTGACACCATTTAGCTGAATCATTTGCCTATTTACTGCTGTAGGGATGATTCAGCGGAATGGTGAAAAGCAGTGAAAATTGTTTCATGAGCCTTCATTCATTCATGGCATTCATTCACTGTATGGTGCTTTAATGTGGTCTCTCCACTGGAACGTGCTGAAACCTCAGTGTGTACACGACTTCACTTGTGGAACACGAGCCACTCTTGTTTACTCATCGGAAGAGTACGTGAATTGGTTGATGTGTCCAATTAAACGTAGACCACACACTGCTTACCAAGTGTTAACATAAACCCACGGGCTAGTACAGAAACTGTACAGATCTACTATAGAAGGAATAACTAAATAATAAATAACGAAAGCTGCTTTAATAAGCTCAAGTTTCAATTCAGAGTTGTCATTTTTGTGAGAGCGCCTATCACTAGCTCAAACAGAAGGAGTTCCCGGAAAACCCCATATATGGTCATGTACGTAATCCTCCATGTGACCAGACGTCATTCTAAAGTCTGGCAGCACCATTTCCCGTAAGATGGGAGGGGCGAAAACGGTACCCTTCTTGATCACTTATTTATATTCTCGTGAACACTCGGAACCACCAGTCTGACAGAAAAACAGAGTTGTATTACACATATCATAAAACATTATTTTTGCATTTATTCTACCTCTGTCAGTAATATGAACATTTTAAACGTTGACAGACACTGCTAGACTCCCCCAGGTGTATCGTGGTGGATTCTACCGCTTTCCCGCAATAAGGTGGATTTTTAACTTGCTTTTGAATTTCGCGTGAACTGTTAGTGATATAAGTAGGAGGAACCTTTTTGGGAAAGCAGTCCCAGAAAAGTAAGCAGCGACACAGAGTTCAGAGTTAGTCAACAGTTTCCTTTGGATTACTAAAGAGTCAACGGCATACATGTACAACTACGGAAACCTGGGCAGAGGAATCGATCGGAACTTCCCAGATAACAGCTCTGGATCAGGATCGAGCTCTGCGCCTCTCACTACAACCGCTGTCACAGCTCAACAACAACAGGTAAGCGTCTTTATCTCAGATCGAATAAGATCATATGTTATGCTCTTCTCAGAATTCAAGATTTCAATACAGTTTCAATTAACATTTCACCAAGTATGAATAAGTATGAATTTTCTAAATTGTTCATTTAAGACAAAAAAGTAACATTTTGTAACATTTTAAATCATGAACATATCATTATGCTTAAATGCTCAAAATATCATTTATTTACAAATTAGCTGTAATTCATATTCTGACATGCCTTAACATACCATTATTTATTTAGAATCTTATTATACCACGTTTTAAATGTCATCTCCCCAGATTAGATTTAGGGGCCCCTGTTTAGGATCAATGACCAAATAAATGTAACCAAAACAGAGACCAGGGCAGTCAGTAATAAAGTAATAATAATAAAAGATTTAATGATTCAGGTTGGTGTTTATATCTGGGTGTTTCTGCAAACACAACAACAATGGGTTTTTGAGTCATAATGAGATATAATAAAGTCTCCTCCCTAAATATCTAATGCCACTGCCATGGTAACTTATGATATATTGTCTGTCTCTTGTACTTTGAAGCAGAAATATTCTGTGGCAGGATCCAGTCAGTTTGTGCCCAGTCTCAATGCCATAACTTCAAACCAGGACCTTCAATGGATGCTTCAGCCCTCCATTCTAGGCAACCCAGGACCATCCAGGGCACTTCGACCATCTTACCCACTGCCGCCAAGAATCCCATCTATGAATCCTCAACTTTCCCAATCACATCTGTCCCGGCCGGGTGTTATTAGAGCACCTACGGCTGTTGGCAGCTCAACAAGAAGCAGAAATGATGAACATGTAAGTCCAATTTAATAGCTGTCAGTCTGTCTACGTGATGAGGCCGTGATGAGTCACAACGGGAGACTGTGACAGCATGGTTTGTCACTATGTTCACCTGTCATCTTGTCCACTTTTGCCGGTGGCCTTGGCCAAAACCAAAACCAGCCATGCGTGTAAAACTAAAGATGAGGCAGGCCCAAATCAAAGAGTGCAAGACCCAGAATGTGTAATATCCTGTTGTCTGTAGTGTGTGACCTAACTGTACGCATGAACTTGTTTGCTGATACAGTCAGTGTGTGAATCTAATTTGGGCTTATTTAAGAGTTTTAACTATGTATTCAGCGGTAAATGTTAATTTTGTATGTTCAAAAAGACTCTTACATACATGTTATGATCTTATAATATGCTATTTACAAGACAGAATCAACCCCATATGAAACCCAGAGATGCTCATTCAGTATTAACTCATGAAATTCTGCCTGACTCATGCATCCAAGACTTGAGTATAGCAGGGTGAGAGTGAAATAATGAGACAGGAAATGGGATATCATGTGATTCATTGGAGTAAAATATTATGACTCATACTTGAGTCACTAGGGTGTTTGCAGGTGATTCATCAATATAAGGTCAGGAAACTGCATATGATGCCCACAAAAGAAAGCGAGCATGAAATTAATTAAGGGAATACAAACAGATTCATAATAGAGTAATTACAGAGATGAAAATTGCAACATTGCCTCAAAGTAGTTGGTGAATTTGAAATGAAATTAAAAATGTCATCCCCTAGATGGCAGTATTTTCACATGTTTATCAACTATAAAAATTTAGTTGACCAATTAGGTTCAGATGGTGTTAATTAGACATAGGGTTTTATAATTATAAAATTTTATTTCATATTTTTTATTTATTACTATTATCAATTTTTGTTTTTATTTTTAAATTTTTTATTATTTTATTACATATTATATTATAATATTTGCTTAACTTTCTCACTCCAGCTATCCCCTGAGGAACTTGAGCGGCGTAGAATGAGAAGGGAACGTAACAAAATGGCTGCGGCTAAGTGCAGGAATCGTCGACGCGAACTGACTGACACATTGCAAAATGTAAGTTAATTTTGCTTCATTTTACATGTTTTCTTTCAATCGAAATGTCTTTGCATTACTTGGACCCAAATTGAATGTTTGAACTCTCTCTTTTCACAGCAAACTGACCATCTAGAGGATGAAAAATCACGTCTGCAGAAGGAGATCGCTGAGCTTCAGAAGGAAAAAGAGAAGCTTGAGTTAGTCCTTGAAGCCCATAGACCCATCTGCAAAGTCCAGGACTCGGATTCAGACTCTGACTCCAGCAGTGGCCTCCCGACGCTGAGTGGAATAAAGATTGAGCCTGCGGACCCTGATCTTCCTGGACCTTCCAGAGAATCAAAGAGTCATGCCAAGCCTAGTAAACCCAAACCCAAAATTACCATCCCACCTCCAGCTTCTGCCTCCACTGTTACCAGCGTACCTTTGGAATCAGAGTCTCTTCATACACCTGTCCTCATCTCCACGCCATCTCTGACCCCTTTTACGGCCAGCCTGGTCTTCAGCTACCCCTCTTCTTCAATGGATACCAGCTCTGGAACTTCATCCCAAGCTCTCAATCTCGCCGGCTCTCATGGTACCAGCCAGTCTTCTCAACACCCTCAGCCATGTGGCGTCGCTCATCGCCGCAGCAGCAGTAGTGGAGATCAGTCAGATCACTCTCTCAACTCACCAACCATCCTCACCCTTTAATTTCTCATCTCTTGTGCGAGAAAAAGTGTTTATGATTTCCAAAAGTGTCCTTACTACTACATACAAGCATATATGTTATGCTTTTACCTGTGTATTCTGTTTACCTTTATTAATAGCAGTTATCAAGCAACTTCAATGCATTATAAGAATACAGAAGCACAAGTTAAAGGTGATGTGTGTAACGTTTTTGACGTTAAAACACTTTTTCCTATCCCAGCATAGTAAGGAGACCAACTATGCCTTTCATAGGCTGATTAGTAATACTGGCTAAACCAGGGGCATGAATTTGGGGTCAGACTATCTGTTTGTCCAACCAATAACAGATGGAGTAAATATTTAGGAAAAGGTATTTTTGCATTTCATTTGGTGACACTATTACACACTTCACCTTTAAGCACGTGTAGAGCAAAATGAAATGTATGATCATCCTTCATATGAAGTAGACTGAAATTTTTACAGCACACACATATATATAACACTGAAAACAAAACTGACTGACTTTTAAGCCATAATGTTTGACTGTAGTGGCATTAATAATAGTATTATTGATTTGTAGTAATTTACTTCAATTACATATTTAGTGTATTGGTGACGGTACTGTACCAGTTAAAAATCTGGCCTGCTAGCAAAAGGTTTAGAGGTTGCTTTGGGAGTTAGTGAAAGCACAGTGTAGTAGATCTATCACCATTATGCCTTTCAGGAAGCACTTGTGTCGGTTACTTCAGGAAAGCCATTTTTAAAGAGTGTCTATTACGTTATTTATTATTGCGTTACCAATTTTAGAATCGTTAGGGTCTCAATTGAAATGTGGATTTGAATTTTTATCGCTGATACTGTCTTGCTATGCACATGTTCGTGGATTTACACAATGAAATGTCTTGTTATTTTATGTTTTTAATCTTGGTTTTAAGAAATACAGCGTTATAATAACAGTGTATGCTGAATAAGCTAGTTTTAAAGAAACTGAAGGGATGCAGCCTACCTTGTTCTTTACATACAATGTCTGCAACACCACAACCCAACACTGAGAATGTGCACTTCAATGACAGTTCACTGTTACACTGGTTACAAAAATTATATTTTAACTTTACGAAACACTTCAGCTGTTACTATACAGGATGTTTTCTCTACAAGTGCAAAGGTATGTGATTCACAGGCCAGTAGAAGTAAATTCTATATACTTTATGCTGTACTGAGTACACTATGTTAGACTCTACTATTGCTTGACCACATATAGATTTGTATTTATTTTTGAAAACAAAATATTTTTTACTGATTTGATGTCGGTTCCTTTCATAAGGAGAAATGTTGCATGCTGTTTAACATCTAATAAAAATATGTGCTGCTATTGGGAATACAAAACAATGTTATGACCCTGAGGTGTTCTGTAACATACTAGAGTGCCTTAAAATGAGGACTTCTATACTGTATGAAAAATATCAGTTGAAGTTGATATATGGCCCCCTTAAGAGACTCTGTTTGTAGCTGTAATTTTATTGCAGGAGGCACATAGATAAATAACATGGCAATGAAGTAAATGTTTAGCAAGCTACATAATAGAAAGCAAATCTCTCACAGCACACAGGGGTACAAGGAGGGAGGAAATGAGAGGTTGAGCGCAGTTTCCTCCTAGGATGTCCTGATGACAGAAATGTTCAATGAGTCATAAACACATATGCATCTGAACTGAAACCATGTGTTAAACACCTTCTTCTAAGAGTGTTGATCTTTAATTGTTGTATGATAAATTAAAACAAATAAATTTCTACTCAGGATAAACATTTTTTTTTTCATGTGTCTGTGTTTATGGGAAAAATTCACGTGGTGAGAGACATGCTCTGTATGACAAGCACGTGAGTTTATGTATGTATGTATGAAAAGATCCTTATCACTTCATAGCCCGTGGTTACAAAAATACCTGGAAAACAACTAATGAGGAACAGCCTCGAGGAACAAAAGTGACAAAGTGAAAGAGAATGTAAGTTAAAAGAGGCCAAGACATCTTGAATATACAGAGAACAAATTAAATAAACATGGCAACCCTATTTCCTCCACACTGTGCCCTCTGTTATCGCTTTGAGTCACTTAGAGAAGACGAGAACATATGATTGAGATAAAGAGAAAGTTTGTACTAAATGAACTGGCGAACACATTTTGCTGAAAGGACCTCTGTATGCCAGTCACAGTGAAAGTATTACTGTTCTGGCTGTGTAAACAGCATGCCAAAAATAAACCAGTGAAACATCACTAAGACATGACTGGGAAATTTTCATCCATGTTATTTAGAAGTCCTTGTGAGCTGTAATACTTTAACCCTGTAAAGCCTGACATATGAAATGATTGTCGGAAAAATCTTTTTTTTTTTTTTGGAATAGTTTATTGAACAATAGAACAGTTTATTTTTATTGAACTGTTCGAAAATCTTTTTTTTTTTTTTTTTTTTAAAGATTTATCATCAGACAACTACCAAAAATATGCTCAAAGAATGTTTTTCTATCATTTTAAATAAGTTATGAAAACATTTTGAGTATTATATTTTATACATAAGAGTTTTATGGTATATAGTTTGATACAGGAGAAAATGGTACTCACATTTGAGGAGGAAAAACAACACCCCAGTTTTATTCAGAGGCCCAAACTGAGCAAAAATATGCAAATTTGTGCAGTTCATGATATTTTTATGGCCAAACACAGTATGATGAAATTCTGATAGCTTGTCAGTGAGATCTTTATAACAGCATAACTGAGTACTTATATAAAATGCATATATCTAATATCCGTTGTCACTCTATATCTCCCAGTAATATTTCTTGTTAAGGTGATATTTAAATGCTTTTATTATAAAAGCTTCAACCCAATAAATGATGACTGAGAGATGTACAAATAAATGTTCCTCAAAAGCCTGTTGTAAGTCAGTAAAGACTTCACCGCAGAAAGACAACCTGAAGGGGGACATTTTTTAGAATTATACTAAAAGGCCTTTTACTTGCTAGAATGAATTAACTATCAACATTTCTTTTTTTCTATATATGCAGAGTGAAAGTATGAGGGAAAAAAGACAAGAACAGAACATGGTGTGTCAGTCAAGTGTATTTAAAGCTATCTCACTCACAATGAGCATAGCCTGAAACAAAGCAAATGCTA
>JAFVLL020016874.1:0-11932 GCA_021397915.2 Tor tambroides
TCACAGTGCAGAAATTTTCAGTGTATGACTGGCCCTGAGCAGCAGCATTACTAACGGTCCAAGTAAATGGTGATAAATCTACTTTTTTTTTTTTTTCTCTCTCTCCTTTTTCCTGTTTAAAGCACCTGACGTGGGGAAACCAAAAGGGCTGATGATCTCAAAGAGACAATTTCTTCTCAGTGATCAGGCGGCTCCAGCTCACCGCAGTCGCAATCAAAACTATCCTCCATTTTACACTGGGATACCCTGCAAAACAGAGCAGAAAAACAACCGATTAGCAACGTACCGCAAGTCGGAAGACCAAAACTCGAATTAGAATGCCATTCACTATGAGCACTTGATAAATACGCTTTCTCTTTTCTAAGGAGAAGACATTGAAAATGTAATGAATCTGAGCAGTGTTCAACTGTATAAAGGATACTGAAAAGAACGTAAAATAATCTTAATGTAACATACTCATTTAAAAAGACAAGACCACAAGTAGCCTACACAAAAGAATACAGAGGACCCCTTATTCAGTTCTGAACTTTCTCAAAGAAATCGCTCCGGTAAAATGCTTATACACTCATGACAGCCCTCCTTGGGCAATGCTTCCTGTGTGTGATTGTTCATGAACCCCAACTCTGACGCATCTACTCTATCTGATGTCATGGGTTCCTGTTTCTCCTCCTCAGACTGTAAAACACACCGCAGTGATCGTAACACACATGTAATGGATTCACACGGGTCCCAGCCTGTGTCTGAAGACACAAAGGTTGGGGGGCGATTCAGCCACGTTGCAGTAGTGTGTGAGGGAAATGATGGCCGACCGGCTGCCAACCATTTTGTTAACTGAAGGAGGGAGCAAACAAACACTGAGTCGGTCTTATACTGATATTAAACCAACGCCTAGAAGTCATATTTAAACAATGATAAAGTGAAAGTGTGTTACTTAATAAACACAAACCAACTATATGTTTTGGATCTACCACATAAACTCCATTAAACACAACAATGACAACGTTTACTGCAACATTCAACACTTAAAAAGTAAATATATTAAGGCTGTCCAGGAAGAACTAAAGAAATTAGTTAATAATTAAATATTAAAGTAAATAGTGTGAGGATTTGATGAACAAAATACAATAACGAGGCAAACTAATAAACTATCGTGTTGTATATACGTGGACTGTTTATATTGCAGTCCTGTAAAGTTTACGGTTAATCCGGATGTGTTTTTATGGTTTTATTGGTCATTTTCGGTCCTCCATTTTGCCGTCGGGCTACATGCTAAAGCTAAAACTGAACCGGCTCGGAGTCAAAACAATGTTTTAATTCAAAAGACTATAAAACAGAATCAATAACCCAATAAAAACAATAGGAACCCTGATATAAAACTGATGTTAAAATAAAACGAACAATAAATAACGACAGGAGTCACATAAACATCAAGTCACCTTAAAACCATGTTTTAAAAAGATTAATAACCGAGGTGATGGTGAAATAAAACTCTTAATAACCATACTATGTCTTACATATGAGTAAACAGTGTCCTCTAATGATTTACGTGTTAAATCTTGATGTTTTAAGGCGCTTCAACGCGTTACCTGAACAAAGAAGGTTATTGTGCCACGGCTGATCATCACGCCGCCCTTTGCCGTTAAAATAAACCCTTTAACCTATCCAAATAGCCACATTTACGCCCCAGACAGGCTCATATAGAAAGCAAGGTCATAAAACATGTACTTACTCTACTCACGGGTGTCATGTATATTTTATTCCCTAACCGTTCTTGGTCAGGTTTGTATGCGCTACCAGCGCGCTCCACTCGCAAACTGCTGTGTGAAGCTCTTGTGTTGAAACGCTGTGAAAAAGTGCTGCTGCGCATGCGCATTGCGCGCTTCTATTTCTATCCGCTTGAAGAGCTGCTCTATGAAGCGTTACTACGCATGGGCATTGAACGCTCTTTGCGCTCCTCCCGCTTCTTTTATTGCTATGGGAACCGCGCCGTTTTCAAACTCATTAAATTGAAATTCACTGCAATAACCACAAAATCCATGAAGGGCCAGAGTACTTTAATTTATAACAGTGCACATGGAATTGTGAAATCAACAAATAATTACGTAAATCCATTTTTTAAATTCACCAACAGCACATAAAAATACAATTTTTGTTTTAAAAATTTTGCTTTTTTTTTTTTTGCCACAAAACTAGTGTATAACTAAATATTTTAAACAATTTTTTAGCATAGGCCTAAGTATTTTAAACATTACATATTTTATAATAATAAGCTTGATTTATATTTGCGTAGCACAATCATCCTTTTAAAAAATATTTAAAAACATCTCAAAAGTCAACAATAAAAAAATCATTGTTATATATAGGCTAGTTTAAGCTATATTATTATTATTATATTTGGGGTTATTTCTGTTCACTAACGCATCAAATGGAATTACAAAAATAATGTGTTCAGACAGGTTTCCCTGAACAATATTTTTAATAATCTGTATCCTACAGTTGTCACAAGTGCATTTTGTGTGTGATATTCTAAATTAGGAGTCAATGCAGAACCTGCTGCAGGGTGTTACATAACCTACTCTTATTTGCTTCAGTTGTTGTTTCAGGGCGGATTAATTCCAGATGCTGATTTATAACACTTCTCGTCCATCGACGATAAAGCAGGATCGTTTGGTTCTGTCCAGGTCGGTTTAGATTGTTCTGTGATAGTCAATGAATACGTCGCTGCTGACACCGGATCTGCCGGTAGGGGCAGACTGCTTCAGATCTCAATGTTCCCATCATTCAAGATTTATTGCCATTAAAGCTACTCCCCTAATAGCTCAGGGTCTGTGGTGATGTAATTAGTCTAGGATGTATCTTGAACTTTCAGGGTTTACTTAGGCTACTTATGTACTTTGTTAATTTATTTATTTGTCCTGTGCAGTTTATCCATCTTCACAATCACGACAACATCATTGACTAAACTACCCATGGGCATTTTAAGAGTAAGCCCAACAACAACATCCTTCATAGGTTCTTATCTGATGTACAGACAGCATGTTCTGATCCAGCTCTACTCACTGCATTTGGGTCGATTAGTCTCTCCCTCCCTGTTCCGTCCAGAAAGCACGTTATGGTTATTATCCGAGTGTCTTCATATGGTTATGAGCAGAGGTTTGACCGCAGGACGCATGATGATACTGCAACATCGCCGCAGACGAGCTGTCTGAAAACCATGATGCTCACAAGCTTCCAGGCGGATATGGTAGCCAACACGGGTTTAAACACACTAAATGTTGCTAAACTGAGCTGCATGAGGCAGAACGGAATAATCAGGACTGTATGTCCTGCGCCAGTGCTGAATGAATGAATGGATGCGGCGCAGCTTCAGCAGAGGCGCGCATGTGAATCCCCATGTGCTCGCGTCTATGCCGCACTACGACTGCGCTTTAAGAGTAACACCATCGCACTTCCATGTGTGAGCCCTACTCATCATATCACACGTTTTATATACTCCTATATCCCAGCAGAAAACATTTTATAGATTACTGTAACATTATAAATACAAAATAGGCCTATAATGTTTATTATGGATTTTGTATTAATTATCAATCACTTAGGCTAATGTTATTTATTTATTAATCTTGTGCAGCATAAAATGCTGGGTTGTTTCAACCCAACTTTGGGTCAAATATGGACTAACCCAACTTTTGGGTTAAAAATTGAATGTAAAAATTCAACCCAACATCTAGGTTAGTCCATAGGCCTATTTGACCCAAAATTGGGTTGAAATAACCCAGCATTTTTTTTAGAGTGTATAAGTCCTCAGCTTTGTAAACCATCATTCTGAAAAAGTTGCCATTAATCATTTTTGAACCTTTTTTTTTTTTTTTTTTTTTTTTTTGTGGAGACTAAACAAACATTAAGTCAAATAAAACATAAAATATATTTAACTTATTTTATTTCAGCTAGTTGCCAAGCCAATATTTTTACTTTAGTTTAATTTAAAGTACTAAAATAACTAAATAAATAAAAAAAATTTAAAAAAAAAACTATTTACATATAAAAAAAACTAGGCTATAAAAAGTTAAATTAAAAACAGAAAATGTCAAAATAAAAGTATAATTCAAAATATTAACAAAAACTAGAATAGTATATCAACGATAATAAAATAACACTGCTTGAGCACTCCAGTCAGTGTATGGAAAAGGGCAAAATGTACATTGTGTCTTTTTTTTTTTTGTGGGTATAATAAATATTCAAGTCTAATATAAGGTGCAAACTATTCATATGTGGCAATATTAAGAGGTTACCCATCTCGGTAGCAATGTTCTGTAACGCGGAGACATATAGTATTACTGCTTATTAAAATTTTATGATGGAAGAGTTTCACACAGCCCTGTTTCACACTTAATGTCTTATAGGTCAGCCACTAGAAGCCCAGATCAACCCATAAAACACATGCGTGACCCATGCAAACCTTTGTGACTGTCGAGGGATTCATTTGAATAAGTATAAATATAAACATAAGCTAGTGGTGTGATAATGTGGACTTTGTGTACAGCATGTGGAAGGAGAACAGTAGGTGTTGGGTAACAGCTGAGGTGTGTCAATCCCTCACACACGTCAAACACTGAGGTTTATTACCCTCTCTGTCACCAGACCATCTTAAACAAACAAACGCTCACAACCCACTTTCACAACCTAACATTTATAAAATGACGACATTTCATAGAAATCACACGTGAGGTTTTGCCTTTTCACCTTTGGAAGCTACCAGACAAAATGTGAACTTATTTAGACGAATCACACAGCCAAGATTATCCATCCACAATATGAACACAACACCAAAATAAATGTGTAATGTTTTAAGCATTTACACACCATTTAACATGCTTTTTTTATGCAAAACATCTTCCAGTACAGGAGCTCCCTTGGGGGAAATCATGGGTTGCTGATCAAGGGCACAATGGCCAGTCACTCTATAGTTCCTGGGTCACGGCTGCTTGGCGTCAACCTGCAAGCATTGTGAAAGCAGCCCATATTATTAACCAGCAGGCAACCACTTGACACCATCACAGTTAATTACATAACGTTCAGATGATTGACACCTCCATCCTGCAGCGAGATTTATCTTAGTTGTCGCAGACGTCACTGAGAAACTACTGATCAAAACTATAAAGCCATGGAGGAATGTTCCATGATCTATAGTTTACATAATCCAGTGAGCCAGTTATTACGGTCCAATGAGCCTCCTACACCCTCTCACGACTCTCCTTGCTGGACGCCTGTGTACCACATTCTGTTTACTGCTTGTGAGAACATGCTGTCTAGAGTTTTATTGGGGAATCAGTGCTCTTCTTACCAAATAGTTGATTTGTGCACCCTATAATTACATTACGATGTACTCGGGGCCATATCTATTCACTTAATGATGTTCCAATGAAGCTGTGCTGTAAATTGTAACTGTGCTGGTTTAGGGGTCACTGATGCACTTCTGGTTATGAGAGATTTGAAGCTTCGCTATGCACAAGTGAGCCATGCCAGGACCTTCCTGTCACTCCTAAATCCTGAAGCTGTGCGTGTGCACCGTTTCTGGGACCCTTCCCAACCTGTCATCATAAATCGCCCGAAACATTCAGTGTCTATATTACATGTCCTCAGAGAGAGAAGGACACCAGGAGAAAAGGTCTCTGAAACTTAGTCAGCGGTCTTATAAGTGTCACCTTATTAGTAAGTGTTACAAATTAAGCAGCAAGGTTCAAAAGAAGTGAGGTCAGGTAAGAACAGGTAACTTACCATGGCTGAATTCATCCAACAGCAGCTGGGAATGCATTTTTAAATCAGTAATCCATGCGAAAGTGTCAAAGAAGTGAGAAAAAGTATCCAAAAGACAGTATCCAGTACGGAGAGGTTAAAAACAGGTCGACACAGAAAGCCAGAGGGTGTCCAGAGCGGTAGTGGTGTGGAAGAACACTCATCTGTTTCTGGACTCGGGCTCCATAGTGGGCTGTTATAGGCTGGGAGAGAAGGGGCGGAGTTTCTTCTGTGTATGGTTCTGTTAGTCAGCGCCAACTCTAGTCCTATTACAGGTCACTCTACAAGCTCTCTCTCCTGCTCCTTCAATCTTTTCTTATTTCTTGCACTTTTTACCCATTTTTCTTTATGTCATTCAAATTACTTGGGTGTTCGATGCACATACGCAAACTAAGATTATTAGAATTTCCTTTTTTATAGACAGCAGCAGGCTGACTGCTGTTTGAGTTAGAAGTGAATCAAACAAAAGGGAAAATTATATATCTGCTTTAATACAACATGACCGTTCACCATAGGCAAATATTATTTCAGCTGATTGTGCTGTTCTGAAGTAGCAAGGTTCAGACTAACTGTTCCTTCAACAGACACACCTTTTAACAGATTTATATTGCATGACTTATGATTAGTGCACATAATAAATTAGTCTGATACGATGCACGTGATCTTCCAATGAGGATTTTGGATTTGGTTATTAAGCCCTCTTATTTTTTTAACCACTTCATTCCAACCACCTGTCATAAGAAGACCGATTTTTGTGAGTCAGTTCCTGAGGTTTCCCATTCTAACATTGTATGTGAGTTTTGAATTTAGTTCATGTCAACTTTAAGTGTACACGTGCATGTCTATGATGCACTATACAGTGTACAGACCAATTAATTATCTTGATAAAATATATAAATATATATATACACTGATTATTAGGCTGTTTTTCATTATTTAGCACTTTTAGCATTTTCTAGTAACATTTAAATATGTTAATTCCAATACAAAATGAAATCTGCTAATGGAAATCTATTGGTCAAAAGAATAGGAACTAATTTCTAGTTAGTAGTAACTTTAGTAATTCCTTGGAATACCATTTACAATGGTAGTCTATGTGATAATCATTCAGTATCATATGAATATCAATGTACAATGGTCCCACCACATGTTTTTGTGAGGTAGTTCTGTTATTTTGTTGAGCATTGGGGTTGTATGTCCACAGAGGGGACTCTGAATGTCTGCCACACTTTGGATGTTTATAGGAGAGAAATACTTGGGTGTGATAAAGTTACAGTTTATATGTGGGGGGTTGTGTGTCATGTTGCAGAAATCCATCTCTTTTCCTCTTGCTATACCCCTCGCTAATCTTCTGTCTATTTTTCTCTCCGTTCCTGTCATGCCGTGAACTCTGCATGCATGTCTTTTGTGTGTCCATGAGGTCAACATTTCCACCAACAGATGCTCGCATCAAGGGTGTGATGTTATCAAAATAAAAGGCTCTAAATAGTTGGCAGTGTGCCTGTGACCCGTGTGTCTATTAGTCTTATTGCCATCTGGATTTCTATATTCTGTTTAGGGGCACTGGAGATCCAGGCACTGTCAACCTGTTCGCATGACCACATGACAATTAAAAACAAGTAAGGTTATGACACACATTTCCGTAGCTGCTAGTTTGCCAAGCTACAAGCTAGGCATAATTGAAAGTACAGTGATTAAACTAAACTAAAGCTACTGTTTTGAAGTATGTAGATAACTATGCTACAAGCTAATAACTAAAAGTAGCAACACTTAAGTTATATAGCCAGTGATATACATCATAACTTAAACTAAAACAATGAGGATTTTTTTGAATGAATATGCTTAACAAGAAACCTTTTTGGGGGAAAAAAATCATTATATTTGCAATCACTTCTGCCAAAATGCCACAGGTAGGCTACAGTATTCTATGAATAAAACTACGGTGACTCAGTATTAGTAGATTATTAAAACTGAGGTGTGTATTAGTAGCTACTGTCATCAAAAATAGAAATGAATCAAAATGACATATTCTGAAAGCTTCTTACTCTGTTTGCATGCAGACCTCATATTAATTTATTATGCTAAAGTAACAAATAACAAAACAAACTGACAAAAGAGTTCTTCAACATTTCCCCTCTTGTTTAGAAAGAAATAATTACTGGTTTGGAACGACATGATGAGGGTGAGTAAGCACTTCATGTGGCTGTGTTATGCATTGACATCAGAAATAGGTTGCCCTTTCAGGACCCTGATGACTTCGGTGAATCATTCATTTGCAGGGGCTGCATCAGTTTGGTCTGTACCAGTCTGCACAAGCCCCTCATTACAATTTAGGCTGCTGTCAGTGATTCAAAACCTTGTTTAAGCTAATTAGGGATCAGAGAACACAAAGCTTTCAGCATTGAATGAATCTTTAACTCCAAAGATGTGGAATAAGTGCACGTATAGCCTATGTGTTCATCTCCTTCTCAGAAAAAAAGGTCATAATCACATCCCATATTCGAATATGCTGATACCCTCAAGGTCATAGGAATTAGAGTCAATGTTTCAGTCTTAAACTGCTTGTGCCTATCTTTCAAAGCATGCCGCTGCTGATAATGAATGACACATCATAGGTTTGAATGAGCACAGACTTTGACTGATTGATAGTTCCCCAAGAATAAGAGAGAACTTCTACGAATGTAAGTGTTTTGGCATACTTTTTAAGGAGGTCAAAGGATGAGTGAAGATTCAAAGGATGATTACCAGCTCTTATGTTTTTCTTCCCATCAACTAGAGCAAAGGTCTCACACACACACACACAAACACACACAAAGTTCACTTCATTTATTGATATGCTCAGATTTGCATGATGTATGCAGCAGGTTAGCATTGTGCTTTCACATAAGTGTTTTTCTGAGAACAGAACTTTTTTTTTCTTTGGTGTTGCAATGAAAAATTGCAATGAAAAGTTACCAACCAATAAGATATAACTTTTGGGTCAGATGTCTGGACTCATCATTCAGCCTCTGGCAGCATACCCACCACCTGATGCATATGGAATGCAAAAAGTGCAGTAGCTCTCTCAAAACAGCAGGCTCAAATCTGATTGGCTGGCTTTACTTAGTTTCTGAGACTCAGATTGTACAAGTTTAAATCAGTTCAGGGGAAATAGTAATTTTAGGCCTGGTTTCACAAACAGGGCTTAGACTAAACCAGGATTATGCTGTAGTTTAATTAGGACATTTAAGTAATTTTTATAAACCTGCCTTGAAAAAAAACATTACTCGTGTGCATCTTGAGACAAAACAAAGGCACTGATATATTTTAAGATCAGTCAGTGCAAGTTTCTTTCAGTTCAAACAGCTCAGACTTACATTTTTTTCTGGGATTAGGTTTAAGTCTTGTCTGTGAAACCGGGGTTAAAGTCACAATGACACTGATTTAGCAACAGAGCTTTTGTTCTGTATTGTGGGCTGAAAGGGTTAGTTCACCCCAAAATGAAAATTCTGTGAAAATGTCGTTTTGTCTCCTGAACATAAAACAACGCTGATTGACTCTCTAAGTTAATTGGGTTTTTACTAGAATATGGAAAGTGGACCAGATTCTGTGCTAAAGTCTGAATCGAGGATGATTGTGTAAGGGCAGGTTTGGGTCAGGGATTAGCTGTCTGAGCCTATAATATCGATGGTGAGACTCTAGTAAGGACAGGTCTGGGCTCAGAGGTAGATGCCTCTTTCAGTTTGGATAGGAACTGGGGAGAGTGAATTGTGTGAAAGAGTTGTTGGATACATACTGGTTTATGTGATGTAACTCTGTTCTACTATCTGTCTTGCCTGGGGACAGACATCACTGTCACAACATGTCCTTGCGTGCGTTTGATTACAGTCGAGTGCAGTTTGGGATACAGCAGAATCTGGGTTTTCTGTGATGTAACTGGATTTGCACTCGCTAACCATGCAATTTATAAACAGGAATTAAGCAAGGGGGGCCAATAGAGGCAGTCAGTCCAGCTCCTTTAGCCTTTGGACAATCCCCTTTCAGAGATTGAGAGAGAGAATGCTTGGCAGTCGTGCCCAGGGAGGCTTTATGTTCTTCTGTTCCCTTTGGATGCCTGATTTTGTTGTTTGTTGTGAGTGTTCACCCTTCCAGACAGCACTGCCATGTGATGCTAACACACCATAAGCTAGCTTACCTTCAACAACACAGGCACATATGAACCAAAACTGCTTTATTGCTGTAATCATTTTAATTGAACCCCATTGTTTTCAATATGACAGATGAGAAAATCTAATAAATAACATTACATGATTTTTCATAGTAATGTTTTTGTTTTAGTCTTAAGCTATGTTCAAGATTCAAGTTACGTACACTGCCAAGTCTGCATGTTAAGAGTCTGTATATGGTCAAGACTTCTTTCAGATAATATTCTGATTTACTTGTTGAGCTGTTGCTTCTGTCCAGTGTTTTAGATATTTTTCCTTTTGTGTTTTAAAAAATTTAGTTGATCTAACTGGCATTTTATTCTGGGGTTTAGTTGGACATGTTTTGGATTGTAAAGTCAGCTCTAAAGATTGTGATTGTGGCCAAAGTTGGGCCATCATTGTCGGCGTCAATAGCCTCATGGGCAACGCGCCAACATATAGTGCCCTTACTCTTTGGGTGTCCCAAGTTTGAGTCCTGGCATGTGGACATTTCCCATGTTGCCACTAGTTTTATGATATCGGTTTGGTGTGTCAACATAGAAACACAATAAAGATAGATCCAAAATGTTATACAGTGTGCACAAGCAGGTCTACACAATAAAAACAACAGCTACAGACATCTAAAAGCTAAAGAATAAAAATAGGATTTAAAAGTAGACTTAAAAATATCCAATGAAGGAGCAGACCTCACAGGGAAGACTATTCCAAAGCTTGAGCCCAGCCACAAAAAAAAAGGCCCAATCACCCTTTGATTTGTAGCAACACAGTGACACCTTGGTGCACAGCCGGACACCACCTTATATACAAAATTAATGATTTTAAAATCACCCCTGAGTTTAACCAGAAGCCAGCGAAGGGATGCTAAAACAAGGGAGATATGGTCCCTCTTTTTTTAGACCCAGTCAGAAGCCTTGCAGCTACATTCTGAAAAACTTGCAATCTTGAAAACGAAGACTGCAGGAGACCAGACCACAGGCTTAAGACCAGCTGGCTGAAGAGGCTTCTCCCTGCGGTCAGCAAAAAATAAAAAATAAAAAAATAAAAATAAATAAATAAATACATTTTTTTGAAATTTAACAACTTTTATTTTTCAATTTTAATAATTAGTGGGTGCAGTACTAATTATGCTCTGCAGGCATTATTTGGAGATTCTTATAGCATATTCTGTCAGCAGATTGTTGGATGTTTGGCCAATTTAATGAGTTCTTGGTAAGTCAGTGGACCACAGTAGACCTCAAATCCACAGAGCAGGATGGGTTCTAGAACCAATGTCAATTTTGATATTTTTCATAGAGTAAAAAACTCGTTTTGCTTTGTCTCACAGGTTCACAGCCTTGTCAAAGTTTCCTGTTTATACGAGGTATGTGTAGTTTTGAATGGGTTCCAAGGACGTTGTCTAATTTGAAGTTATGATGTTGTTCTTGGCAACTGTGTCTTTTTCAGAATATCATTATTTTTCTCTTTTTGGTGTTAACTGTCTGACTGAATGTGCAGGAAGATACTGCTGTAACCCTTTTGTTTTGGATGACAGCAGCACCAGATCGTCTGCAAACAGGAGACATTTGACTTCAGTGTCGGACTGTTCCAGAGCCCTCATTAGTTCATTGATGTATATATTGAATAGCATGGGACTCAATCCATGACTCTGAGGGAAGAAATCTGTCTGATTGTCACCAATTTAACGCAAATTTGTTGTTTGTGTATTGATTTGATGATATCATGGTTTTCCTCCAATGCCACAGCCAACTGAAGTAAAAGTTCTTCAAGCCAAATTATGTCAAAAGATACAAAGCATGACAAGATTCTACTTGTTCTGGTTGATTTGCTTGTCAATTAGAGTATGTGGAGAGTATAACATCTGATATGCAATATCTTGGCATTTACTCGAAATGTATTTGTGAGTGAGAAAGTGGAGGAATCTGCTGTTTAAGCAAAACACAATGATGCGAAAA
>JAFVLL020016876.1:0-29179 GCA_021397915.2 Tor tambroides
TCTGAAAACTTTTGTGCGTACGCAAAATCTAGCTTTTGTGCATACGTACACTTTTAGGATGAAATCTACGGAGAGTTTTATACATGAGGCCCCTGATCTCAACATCTGAACATCTGCACTCTTAAAAATAATGGTTCTTTATTGGCATCTGCGGTTCCATGAAGAATGTTTAACATCCATAGAAGTATTCCATTGCAAAAAAGGTTCTTTACAGTGGAAAAAAAGTTCTTCACCCCAACATGTTTTTTCTATAGGCGTTTTTGCACCGGAGGAACCTTTTCATAGTTCCTAAAACTATTGGCTTGAACTAGGAACATATTTATTTCTAGAAACTCCAGTTGAGGAAACTAAATTAGCTCCTATTAGGGAGTAGGGAGTAGGGTCTAAAACAGTTCTATAGGAACTACTGACATAAATGTACACTGATTGGCCAAACGCATACGAAACACCGGCTACCTGACATTTTTAAAAAGCTGTGTAGAAATATTTTCAAACAGCAATAATGGCATTTACCTGTTGTCTGCAGTGCTGTGTTCTTTTCTCAGCCTCGATGAAATGTAACTCTGCAAGTTGTCAGAGGAGATTTAGTCAGATTTCCGTGCTCTTTTAATCACGTAAACTGTGTGCTTACATTCCATCTCCATTATCACAAAACCCACGACACACAACAAAAACAGCTCCAAACATGGTGTCCTCCATTCATCGGTTGTTGATGTTTGTAAATGCCGCAAATAAAGACATCATTATCAGCCGCTTCAGAGTTCCCGCTGCCGGTGCGAATACAACCAGGAAGATGGCCCGAGGGGGAAATTGGTTATCTAGGAACCACCATGCTGACTAGTTACTAGAACTAAGTTCCTAGAACTATGCGGTACAGAAGCGCCTTATGGCATCTAGTGTTGTAGTCAAGACCACCAAGATCAAGTCAAGGCCAAGACTTTGAGGGGTTGAGAACATGACAAGACCTATTTTAAGACAGGGCAAGACAGAGTTAAAACCAAGACCAGACAACACTCTTTAAATTCATCTGATAATCCACAATTACAGACTGAGAAATGTCTTAATAAGTAAAAAAGTAATTTACAATATATTTACAACAGCATATATAATGTTATGAGATTAACGTTTTAAATGTAAATGTTTGAATAAAGAAATATAATGGGGAATATATATATATACCCATATATATACCCATATATATACCCATATATATATATATATATATATATATATATAATGTGACGAGTTGGCTGCCTCCCCCTTATGATCATCACCACCCCATCCCTTATTCGCCACCCTTCACCAGGCTCCCGACGGGAGTGGGTGTGTGAGAGAGGAGGGGCGCTGAAAACAGCCAGGGCTGACGGCGTGTGATGAGGCACACCTGAACCGAATGGAGCCACCTCACCACTGCTGTTCAAATGCCGAGCGCGCTTCTCCTCGAGAGACCGGCCTCTTCCCCATGCATGCACGCTGGTGTCCTCATGGGTCCAGGAAGGGAGCATGGAGGGACTTCCGTGCCGCCAGAGACGTGAGCCGCCAGACCTGCGGTCCGGACGAAACCGCACCCATGATACGGCCGTCGGGCCAAGATGCCGGGCCGACTAGTCCCATCGAGAGTCGTGGGCCAAGAGGTAGACGAAGCCACTGGAGAAGCCGCCGCCCCTCGCTCCCCGGACCTCAGAGGGGAGCGCGTGCGGCCACCAGACTCCGCCCCTTACCTGGACCCTTCCTTCCAGAACACTGCCCCTCCTTCACAACCCCCGCAGCACGACGAGGACACCAGATCCCCTGTTTGTTTTGGACACTTTATCCCCTTTGGACACTTTATTTTATTATTTCTGTTCAATAAAAGCCTCTCCGAGGCCTGATGCCACACCCACTGTGTCTGTCGTTTGCTCTTCCCACCACACTGGTGGAGAATGCGGGCAAGGCGGAGCCTAGACAGCGCAGTTGGGCAACACTCGATGACGTCATCCTCTCTCGCTCGCAAAAGAAGTTCATGGAAACCCACACTGGGACAGAGGAACAACGGAGACGGCCTCCCAGCCACCAAAGGGGTAAGTGACGTTTCTTCTATTGTCATTTACCCTGTGGTTGGTTGAGGCTGTTGACTAAAACCCGGTTTCTCTGTCCTGGTTCCGGTGCGGTGCGAGAGGGAGAGTTGCCCTGAGAGGAATCCCTACCCCGCCCACTTGCTTGGGGGGGGGGGATGTGACGAGTTGGCTGCCTCCCCCTTATGATCATCACCACCCCGTCCCTTATTCGCCGCCCTTCACCAGGCTCCCGACGGGAGTGGGTGTGTGAGAGAGGAGGGGTGCTGAAAACAGCCAGGGCTGGCGGCGTATGATGAGGCGCACCTGAACTGAATGGAGCCTCCTCACTGCCGCTGTTCGAATGCCGAGCGCGCTTCTCCTCGAGAGACCGGTCTCTTCCCCGTGCATGCACGCTGGTGTTCTCGACCTGCGGTCCGGATGAAACCGCACCCGTGATATGGCCGTCGGGCCAGGATGCCGGGCCGACCAGTCCCGTCGAGCGCCATGGGCCATGAGGTAGACGAAGCCACTGGAGAAGCCGCTGCCCCTCTTGCCCCGGACCTCAGACGGGAGCGCGTGCGGTCGCCGGACTCTGCCCTTACCTGGACCCTTCCTTCCAGAACACTGCCCCTCCTTCACAACCCCAGCTGCACGACGAGGACACCAGATCCCCTGTTTGTTTTGGACTCTTTATCCCCTTTGGACATTTTATTTTATTATTTCTGTTCAGTAAAAGCCTCTCCGAGGCCTGACGCCACATCCACTGTGTCTGTCGTTTACTCTTCCTGCCACAATACACACACTTTTAAATATGAAAGTAAAAGTGTTGGTAGGTGGTGGAAAATCACTTAATGAGTAAGTCACAGAATCATTTATTCAAAACAGCTGTTTTGCTTGGAAATGCATGGCAGTTCTGCTATGGATTTGTTTGGAACTGTTTTTGTTAGTGAAAGAGCAAAAACTTATAATATTAATACTAAAAAAAGTCATAATAAAAAGTCATAATATTAACTATTATATTTTATTATTTATTGAACATTTGTATAAAATTGTTTACTAATTTTTGTGAATTCGTTACAAAAGCAATCAAATTAGAAATGAGTTACCCATTGCATTTAAAGCAGGAACTTTTATGTGCAATATAGTAATGATGTTAACAAATAAATAAATCAGATATGCAGTGATATTGCAGCAATTATGCCAATAGTAAGGGTGATAAGTGTTACACATTTGCAAACAGGGATTGGATTGCTTTTCCTAATGTCCTAATGAAGCAGATGTGCATGTAAGCGCTCACTTCTCTTGTTAAAGCAGACATTTTGAACCTATATTCCTCCACGTAAACATGTAGACTTGAGTCTCATCACTCCTGACTTTTTTCATATCACAACAGACTATGAATTACAAAAAAATAAAATAAAATAATCAGCAATACATCTAAAATCCACCAGTGATGAGGAAACAGCAGATAAGAGACTTTTAGTCTCTTTACTTAACAAAAATGTAATTAGTGATTTAGTCACTGATTACAGTGTCTAACTGAAGAAAAGGAAATAATAAGAAAAAAAAAAAAAACATTCTCCAGCAATAATTAGCAGCGTCTATGCTATCCCTGAAAGGTGACATTAATAACATGCATTTATAATGAACTTTATTCTATTTGATTACGCTGTTAACACATCCGGTTTCTCTCCCTGATGTTCATCAACTGTTTGCATGCCTCTGTTTCAGAGAAAACTGAAGAAAAAGTTTATAAGTTTGTTTGCTTACATGCTATATAATAGAAATGTTATATTTAGATTAGTTACAAGTTGGACCACTTCAAAAATTAATAGTTGTGAACAGACAAGCACATGGATATTTCTCCAACTTATACCCTGATTATTGTTTTTATCTATCTGTCTCTAATAATGGCAGGAATAATTTACAGAACTTTCATCATCTTAGTTAAATGCCAAATTAAGCCATGTGCGTACACAGCAAGACGTATCTTGAGCAAATCGTGTGAACATGCACAAAACCTTCTGCAGCTAAATAAAGATTAGACAGAAGTGCTTGTTATTGGTAATGACGCAAAGAGAACTATTGCTTCATATCTTGACTCATTATCACTGCCAGTAGGCCAGTAAGTCCAGAATTTAGGAATCATGTTTGACAGTGATTTTTAGTAATGTTAGTAAAATAGCATATTATTACCTTAAAAAAAAAAAAGGTGTAATATTCTCTACCCTGCTGACAATGAGTTCACCATGTAAAGCCCGACATATTAAATAATAGAGTTAAAGAATAGAGTTCAACATGTAGCTGCATAAATGCTGAGTGACACTAAAATTAGAAATCACATTACTCTGTCTCTGACACTGAGATCACTTAACTAGCTGTTTGTATTTAGAATCGATTTTAAAGGGATAGTTCACCCAAAAATTAAAATTTGATGTTAATTTACTCACCCTGAGGCCATCTAACATGTTTGTGACTTATTTTCCTTCTGCAGAACAGTGAAGGAGATTTTTAGCTGAAACAGTGGTCCTTGGTGATTCATAAAATGCAAGTCAGCGACTATACCGTCACAAAAGTATAGGTGAGACAAAATCAATACCTGTAGCTCCTTACAATATACTGAGGTCTCATGAAGGGAAACAAACCATCTGTGTAGAAACGGAACATTATTCTCAACTTTATTACCTGTTATCCATAGCCTCAGACAAACAGTAAAATCTGATTCTCTCCACGAACTGGTTAAGACAGTTTGTTTCAATGAACTAGTTCAAACAACCAGTTCATCAGTTTAATTCAATTCAATTCAATTCAATTCAATTCAAAGTTTATTTGTATAGCGCTTTTCACAATACAAATCGTTGCAAAGCAGCTTTACAGAAAATTTCAAGTTCATATATTACATTTACGAGTATTAGTGGTGACTATGGCAGAAATGTACAGTAAAAACCATGCAGTTAGTTACAAATTACACAATCAAACAGACGGTGAACACTATTAACTGCAATGATTATATGTTGCAATTAAACTTTGCGATTGCAATTAAACGTTGCGATTAAGCAAAATTTGATAGTTTTATATGTTGTTCCAGGGTTAGCATCATCTGAGGTCTTCTGGGGCGTTGGCATCATCTCTTCTCAGGTGTTCGGTCATCTCAGATCTCCGTAAGGGTTGGATCAAGACTGAAGCTGAAGTCCTGAATTCCTAGTTACCTCGGTATGCAAGTTCCGTGGCAGAAACAGAGAAGCAAATAGAGATGAAATTGGCGTACAGCTGTAGCTGCTGTTCCAACCAAGCAAAGAAGATGTGTTCAACTCAAGCAAAAGAATGATAATGTATATACATAATCACGTAATGACATCAAGCACCCCATACATGCATGAAATGTGGATGGTTTACATTTCTAAAGAATATAAAGTGAATAAACATGTCCTGGGGTCCGTTCTTCGTATGTCACTAACTCAGTTAGTTGGATTTGATTGTTGACGATTTCGCTTGATCTTGTATTGGTTGGTTCTTCATAGCTCATCCTGGAGTTGCTGTCATAGCAACAGGTCCATAAGCTTAATGTAAACATGTAAAACATTTCATGTAAACAGGATTAGATCGCATTTTTTTAAGCAGAATTGATACTTAAAATTTGTCCCAGCCACTGCTACTTTAAGAGTACCCTACTGATCCAAGGACAGTAATTTAAAATAATTATAATTTAAAAATGAATTGAAAAATAATATAATAATGTTGTGTAGTCTATAATACTATAGACACAGCGAGTTTTACTCATTGAAAGATTTATTAGTGATGAAATAATTACTTTATAATTGTATTAGAGTCTTGCACACATGCTATACAGTTAATCTGAGCTATGCATTAATTTGAGTGGTGACAGATATTATGGGAGTGGCTTGATGGAGTTCAGGAGATGCAGATAACTTGATCTTGACCCTTAAGAAACTTTAATTAATGCGGTCACGCAACAAATCTGTTTCAACGATAAAATTAAATGAATTGCTAATTACAACATTAAAGTAAAAATGTACAACCTGTATAAATACTAGAAATCGTGAATATAAATAATATTGTCATGTAAAATCAATCATGTGAAAATAAATAAATTAAAAACAGTGCACATTTCATTTATCTATTATACCATTTATGTAGTTTTGTCCGCTTGGCTGTTTCCTTATAAAAGTCCAGAAATTTGTTACGCTTTTTGTCAGGTGTCTTTTTTTAATTATATGATGTTATTACGTTGCTGTCTTGCCGCCAGACAATCGCTGCATTGCTCATCGTGGTTTCGAGTATTGATACATCTGCCCTTTTCGGGGAACACGAGAATGCGCAGTAATCTTAGACAACTTAATCCAGATATTTTAATCAAATCTGCAAATTCGTTTGAAGAACCAAATTAGCCAGAGATCAGTTATCACGATTAGAAAATCATCTTTCAAATCATCTCAGATGTATTAAGCAAGGTACGAAGAACGGGCCCCTGGTCAACTCACCTTTTTACATAAACCATGAGAAACCAAAAAAACAAAACAAAAAAAAAACACTTTCGTTTCATCCTGTCTTTCAAGTATTCAGTTCAAGCAAGCAGCTCATCAGAAAATGAGCACTGAATGAGTTGACAAAAAACAGCATCATATAATAATATACACTAGTATTTTTGCTCTTTTCAAACCAGAGCAACTGTTGGACATCTGAAAATGAGTTTTGATTCAGAAACTTGTAGATCTATGCTGCTCGAGCCGTGAACTGTTTCAGATGGTTCAGTCAGATTTGGTGAAATAGTTCATCTAGTTCACTAAAAAGAATTCACGGTTCAAAAGAATGATTCATTTTTGGGTGAACTATCTCTTTAATATTCTTATTTGTGGTAATATCCCAACATAACTTTTGTAATATGGTAAAAAAATATACTCCAAGTTCACTCAGATCATAATGGTAATTTGTTGGTTGCACCAAAAATACAGATAAAAAGTGGTGAATCAGCCTTTAGTCTTTACAGTTCCAAACAATGGAACTCTCTCCTTGACAACCAATCTCAGAAAAAAAGGGGAAAAGCTGTCACTGTGTGTGTGTGTGTGTGTGTGTGTGCGCGTGTGCGTGCATGTGTCATGTATCTATATGTATAAAAAAAATGCATATTTTTCAATTAAAGAGAAACTATATAATTAATATGGGCTACTTTCGGTGCTTGACACTTTATTGGTCATTTTGTGTTTCAAGAATAAGATCCAAGGATAAGAATACGCTATAAGTTAATTAAATGTAAAATGTTTTTATCTGTTTGACAACATTAGCAACTACTTCCAATAGTGAAAGACCACTTCCCTTATTGATCAAGTCTTCCCTCAGGTAGATTTCATGTTTTCTTCCGTGGCTGGATGTTGAACTTAAGTAAAAATAATCAAGTTGTTTGCATTTGCCAAAACTGATTTGCTTAAGTCAAAACGCAGATGGTGAGGAAAATTGCCAGAGGATTCCATTTGGTCTTAAAGCCTTCCTCGAACGGCTATGTTCACAAATCAAACAATGACTTGTCCAAAAAGAATGATTAATTTTCAGAGTTTGGGTAGTCATATGTCATATGCCTTAAAGGATTAGTTCACCCAAAAAAGAAAATTAGCCCATGATTTACTCACCCTCAAGGCATCCTAGGTGTATATGACTTTCTTCTTTCAGACGAATCCAGTCGGGGTTATATTAAAAATGTCTTTGATCTTCCAAGCTTTAGAATGACAGTCAGCGGGTGTGTTACAGTTCATCAGTCCAAAAGAAGTGAAATAAAGCACATACATCCATAGTGAAACCTCACACGGCTCCGGGGGGTGAATGAAGGCCTTCTGTAGCGAATCTATGCGTTGTTGTAATAAAAATATCCATATTTAAAAACTTATAAACACTCTTCAGTCACTTCCTCTAACTGTCGTACACATGCTCACGAGAGAGTGCCTTTCCGTTGGATGACGCAGGACGTACGCTTAGCGCATGCACTGGTGAGAAGTGACAAACGCGGAAGCGCAGAGGAGAGGACATAACAAAACAGCAGTCGCGATTTAGAAGTACAACAGCAAAGGAAACCTACCTGAATAAGTAAAAAAATTTTGTTAGCTGTGCTCTAATTTTTATAATTTATAAAATGGTGTTTTCATGTGTATATTTAGGATGCTTTAGCAGAGCTAAACCCTTAAGATTACGTGTGAAAAATCAAAGCGAGATTCGCCAACAAAGACTATAGAATACCCAAGACATGTCACTCGTATAGTTTTGAATGGGGAAAAATGCAATTCTCAATATGGCCGCTATATCGAACGAAGCCCCGCCTTCTGAGCAAAAGAGCCAATCGATAATCGGTAAGAGTTCTGAGACGTGTGTTCAGGACTGTGCATGCACACTGGCTGATCTAGCCTGAAAAATAAGCTTTTTAACGCTATTGGAGCATAATGAACCATATTTATGAGGCAGTTGTTGTCAGATTTCATTGGTGATTTCAAATATGAAATTTAATCGTAAGCTTGGTAAACAGCTTTGGAAAATTTGATGTTTCCCCATTCAAAGAGATAGGAGCTGCACTTGCATGCCTGAAAGGCGTTTCAAAGATGGCCGCCGAGTGACATGACTTGCCTTAAATGGACTTTGTTCGCCAGTAAAATTTCACATATTCCCTGTAAATGATCCTGAGCGACTGAAACTATGGCTGATCGGTATTAGTTGGGATGTAAATACACCAAAGGAAAAACTGTATAGACGTGTGCTGTGCAGTGAACATTTCAGCTCCAAGAATTATAAGGAAAGACAGGGAAAGCCAGGAAAATATCTGAAACCGTCAGCTGTGCCTGTGCCTGCAATGATGTTTCAGCCAAATGAGTGTAATGGAATATGATGTAATATGTTTTTTTTTTTTTTATTAACGTATAATGTAACTACAGTGCATTTATTTTAAATATTAGTCTTCTTAACCTGTACATGCAATGTAACATATAAAACTATGTAATGGACTGTTGTAGGACACAACAAGGGATCCTGTTCCAGCACAGTCAGTTTTCTGGCTACAGGGGAAGATGACGAGACCGATGTCTAGGGTCCAGCAGCATTTTTTGAGGCTGTTCCACAATCCACTTCAGTTAAACAAAACAACATTACACAAAGCAACATTCAACATAGTGAGGACACTGAGACAGGAGTCCTGTTGATGCTAACTAGTTCAGAAGCAGTTGCCAGTGAGACACGTCCATCTACATCTGGGACATACATTGCTCTCCCCCCATACGTTCAGATAAATCAGTAAGTAGTCATATTTCAGAAATGTCATGCCATTTTTTTTTAGGCCACTTGTCGTGCTGTTTGTGGTGTTTCATTAAAGCAAAATATTTGACAAGGAATGAAATGTTTACAATGTAGTAAAACATGACTTCAAACACTGTTTTTATAATTAAAATGCACAAATTGGATATTCTGTTTGTTTCTTGTAGGATGAGCCAGCACAGAGTCAATCACACTCTGAGGAACTTGATATGAATATTAGCATGCTGTCATTGGATTGTCCTTCATATAAGAAGGACACAAGATTGTGCCTCCAAGTTCGACAACTACTCTACTCCAACTTCAGAAGAAGACACAGAAACAAAGATGTGGAAAGAAACCAAATGGATTGTGAATATGATGGAAAATATATTAGTCTAATATGATGGACTTGTTCAAGAGATGTCAGGAATGTGGATCAGTAAAAGCAAAAGAAACCCAAAAATTAACCTCAGGGAGTCTCTTAAAAGTGAAATGGGAATGTGAAAAAGGACACAAGGGGCATTGGAATTCTTGTGCGGATGTTCGGGGAATGCCTTTAAACAATCTTCTGGTATCGGCAAGCGTTCTTTTCACTGGAGCCACGTACAGCGACACTGCTGATTGGTCTGCATTAATGAACTTACAGGTGCCGAAGAAAACCACTTACTACGCAGTGCAGTCATCTTATCTAATTCCTGTATTTGACGCTGCATACAGGGAGAAACAGAGATAAATTTTAGATGAAATGCACATTCAAAATACACTCCAGAAGGGAGTGAATTTATCTGGGGATGGGAGAGCAGACAGGTAATTAAAATAAGTTAATTATAAATATTTTTAACATACTGTAGTTTGAAATATGGACAGATGTTATTGTTTTCCTTATGTGCTGTCTTCAACAGCCCAGGTTTTTTCTGCAAAAATACAGCACGTACAGTCTCATGGATGATGCATCGGATAAAATTGTCCACTTTGAATTGGTGCAGGTGAGTTTATATGCTGATAATGTAACAAATACATAACAGTGTTTTGACAATAAAAATATACTTCATTTAAACACAGAATCATTAAACAAAATCAGTGTAGTTTTTTCAGCCTTTCTGCAAATACCATGAAGAAAGGAGAAATATGTTAATGCATTATTTGAAGAGTAGATTTCTTATGTTTTTGTTTATCTTTAGGTAACAGAAGCATCTAGCTCGGTGGCTATGGAGCCAATTGGTCTTAAAAGAGGCCTCACCAAAATTCTGGAGAACAGAATCAAAGTAGATGTGCTGACCACAGACAGATCATCATCTATCCGCAAGATAATGCGGGTGAATTATCCATTCATTCAGCACGAGTTCGGCATTTGGCATGTGGTAAAGGGTAGGTCTATATCTCATTTACAATATATATTTTTTTATAATTCACATAATTATTTAATTTATGTTTCACAAGAGTATTTGATCACTTGTTCTGTTACATACAGTACAATTATTCTTATTTGTGTTGTTGTTGCAATTTTTAATTTTCATCGTCACAGTTTTGTTAAACAAGTAATGTATATAAAAAAATGAAAATAAAATAAATCCTTATATGTACATTTCATATGACATACTAAATTGTCTTTTTGCTAATTTAATAATAAATCTATAGTCCTCATTTGTAAGTCGCTTTGGATAAAAGCGTCTGCTAAATGACTAAATATAAATGTAAATGTAAAACTGTTTTGATAGGGCTATTGAAGAAATTGTTGTCCTTGTCAAGATACAAGGACAACAGAGATCTCCAGCCCTGGATCAAGTGCATCTGCAACCACTTGGTACTCATGTTCAAGTTGTGGAGGTGACCCAGATGCAAGTTTAACATCTTGCACTGCTTACTAATTAATATAACTAAAATGTAATAACATCTTAACTTTTTTAAATTCCTATTAAGATTTGATCTGGAAATGGAAGTTGATACTTCATCACATCTGTGGAGAACATAGTTGGACTCATGATGGTATGCAGCACAGATGTCTACACGGCGACCTCAGTCCTGAGCAACACGGAAGAGGTGGATTAAAAATGACTCTCGTGTGTACCACACCCTGGAGACAACTGTCTTGAACAAAGGTCTCCTGAAGGACCCGAGCCAAATGGCCCTGTTTAAGCATACAGGCAAGTTACAACTACACAATGTGTTTATACTGTATGTGTCAAGTGATCCTTGTGTAACACTACACATAATACATATGCAGGTTTTTTTTTACATGCACACAGTTTTCACTCAGTCCTACTAAAGAACCTGCACTTCCATTACTCCTCCATGTTAGCTCCTAAGCAGCTGGCCATACTAGACCATAACGAAAATGTTCAGCATAAACAGGCCACAACCAGTGCTGGCAAGTGTAAACCTATACCATAACAAAAGTTTCACACAACACATAAGTTGTACCTATGAAATCAGATCAGAAATGTGTGTTTGTTGATATTACGTGTAAGTACAGCTTACAGTAGCTATGAGAATGACAGCCCAAAGAATGACAAATCTGTCATAAATTATGTAGGGTTGTTGTGCCCCCAAAACAGTCTTCAGAATGTCTTCTTTTATGTTAAGTAGAAGAAATACATTTGTAAATGTTTGAAACAAATTGTTGGAGAATACATGATGACAGACATCTCATTTGAGTATTACATTGAACATTAATGTATGTCTTTTTTTAGGCATACCTCGGTACAACATTGTGTTTCCCAAACACTCCAAAGAGTGGGTTGCCAGGAAACTTTCCGAACTCACTGTACAAACGTTTAGAGAGGATCTGGTTCGGAGAGTTCTGGAATGTCGGATAGGATAAACAGATTACTTTTAAGGACCGGTCATCACATGTGACACTTCCCAGTCTGCCTGCAAATATTGCAACCAAACCAGAACCTGAAAAACAAGAAGCCATTTCAAAGCACCAGTCAAGATTTAGTCACTGAATGTTCTGTACATTTCAATTTTTATTTTTATTTTTTAAACTGATAATCTCGTGTCTTCTTAGGACAGTCAACACAGTATTTTTCAGTGTTTTATAGTACAGTTAATTTTCTTTAAATGTTTAACAATTCTTTTGACTTATTACCTATTTAAAATCTTATTTGTTTTGATTTGGTTTTTGATGTTACTGTTATATCTTTTGTTTCATTGTGAAACTGTGCTATGTACCTACAAAAGCACCACAGTATACGAAATAAAAAAAGAACATTACAACACTGTACAAAACTTGCATATGATTATTTATTGAGTGCTGACATAAGTGATGCCTAAATAATACAAAGATTTTTTAACCAAATGTTGTATTACATTTGAGTAACACATTTATGTGAACAAAATAGTTATTTACAAAATACTGACATTTTAACACAGAGCTAATTTTTAATGTCTATGTCAGGGCAAAAGCATAATCTGACTCTCTGAAGCCCACATAGGATCCAGACTGGGATGGTATCTTACTCTTATGGCGTGAACAACATGGGAGGTAACTTCCTGTTACCTCTTCCAAGTTTTTCTCCTTTAAACATCCATTCAAGCACAACTCGGTATGCCACCAACCTGAGCTGACTGTAAAACAAATGCATAGAGTGAATAATATAGTCAAGCTGCGACACCTACAACAGTACAATATTTATGCAAACACGGTACTTACTCCACAGACGATGTACCACCAGGTCCTTCAGGCCTTGGTCGAAGCCTCCAGTTTATATGAGGTAAGGTACACTTCGGCTCAACAAAGGCAGAAAGCCTTCATGTTGTGTCACACAGGAGCACTCACTTCTCTCACCAGCATCTTCAACAACTTCCAAAGGAGGCATTCCAATCGCCCATTCGTTGCAGCAAACACTCTCTTCTGTTTGGCAGTCAGTCTCCTCACATCTCCTGCACGAGCACCACCATGTCTCCTGAACTCTCTGTCTACCTAGTTCTGTAGTTTGTGCTGCTGTTGCTGCTGCTGCAGCGTTCTCCATCTCCCGGAGTTCCTGGTCGGTATACTCTGGTTCAAACAAATACGGCTGGCCCAAAAAAATCAATCTCCTCTTGGCTTGAATTTTCTTTAAAAATTCTTGATTCGTACTTCTAAATCGTGACAGCTGTTTTGTTATGTCCTCTGCTCTGCACTTCCGCGTTCATCACTACTCACCAGCGCATGTGCTAAACATACGTCCTACGTCATCCGCCGGAAAGGCACTCTCTCGTGAACATGAGTACGAGAGTTAGAGGAAGTGACAGAAAAGTGTTTAAAAGTTTTTAAATATGGATATTTTTATTACAACAACGGATGGATTCGCTACAGAAGGCCTTCCTTCACCCTCTGGAGCCATGTGAGGCACGTTTCACTATGGATGTATGCGCTTTATTTCACTTCTTTTGGACTGATGAATTGTAACACACCCGCTGACTGCCATTCTAAAGCTTGGAAGATCAAAGACATTTTTTAATATAACTCCGACTGGATTTGTCTGAAAGAAGAAAGTCATATACACCTAGCATATGGCTTTCATACAGAATGCTTCTTTGATGCCTTAGATACGAGACAATTGTGGAATGGTTGACAACCTTAGCGGTACCCTAAGGTAAAAAAGCTAAAAGGTACATCTTAGTACCCCTAAATGATACATATCAGTACCTTAAAGGTAAATATTAGTATTTTAATAGTACATGTTCGTACCTGAAGTCTACATACTAGTATTGTTGGCCTACCACCCCAGTGACAATTTTTCATACTACATCAACTGTGTTATATAGCAATCAATTCATACACGTTTTTTTTAAAAAAAATATCTTCAAATATGTTGCTCAGTAGGGCTTTTACCTGAGGATTTTATTATCTTATTCTTTTATTCCAAAAATGTATTTTTTATTCCTTTGTTTAATTTCTGTGAATCTGTACACTCTGTATGTAAGCACTTTGTAATCACATGCTTTAAACATTATTTAAATAACTTGATGTGACACTAAATTGACGTTGCAATCACTGACAGAGACACATCTGAGTAAAGTGGATCAGGCAAAAGAAAGAAAAATCTTTAAAACCCCTTAAACACAAAGGCACCAATAACTCCACCTCAGATGCCCTAAAGTAATAGTATATTACAAACTCGATGGACAGCACTGTAATGAAGTTTAGCGAATAAACAATGAAGACACTTTATTTGAGCTGACATTTAGTAGAGGGTACAAGCTTTAAAAATGAATATTGGAGGCATGTTGCCTCTGCCTTCTGACAAATAACTATGAACCAATATATAACATTACAGGCTGCCAAGGTAGATGAAATTCAACAATGGTGAAAGGAAAATTGCATCAATTTGATTCCAACAGCAACCATTCATTTAAAATTGACCAATTAACATTATCAGCTATGCAGTCATTTTTCTACTGAGGAGAAGACAAGATTCTGGCCAACGTTCCCTGAAGGTACATTCCTCCAGTTAAATAATTAGCTGGTATTTCTTTGTCAGTGTTGCTCATGCGGGACTAAACTCATTTCATGGCAGAGGAAAGAAACCTCACTCTCAAATGCCACTGACACAGCATGAATGAACTTTTAGCATTTCAGAACTCTAAACTATAATTACAAATAAATCTGGAACAAATACCGTTCCCACACCTCTGCACCCCAACCTCCAACACATATTCAGTGTGGTCAAAGGAGAAGCAAATATTTTCAGGATAAAATGAAACCATTTTGCACTTTTAATATATCAGGTCAAGAGAGGGAATGGAAAACGGCTGTACAATTAATGCTTAAGAAACAGCCGTTACAATAGGATGCAAATCGATGAAAAAGAGTCATGTGAAGCTTTCACAGAAATAAAACATCTTTTAGTACAGTATGTAGTGTTTTTCTCTTAAAATGCTTGGATAAAAGCTGATTTTTATTTTTATTTTTTCTGTCCCTGCACTTGTCAACCCTGTAATGCTGTGACATTTCCATTCTATATAATAATGTTTTGAGCTTTTTGACGTCTTATGTAAGTGACATTACAGAAAGTTCAAAACAGATGTACATCTTTACAGACTTTATTAGTCTTTCATAAAGTTTAAACTTACACTGGCCTTATCAGGTTCAGGTAAAATGTTGAACATGTGTGACCCCGGACCACAAAACCAGTCATAAGTGTCAGTTTTTCAAAATTGAGATTTATACATCATCCGTAAGCTGAATAAATAAGCTTTCCATTGATGTATGGTTTGTTAGGATAGGATAATATTTGGCTAAGATACAACTATTTGAAAATCTGGAATCTGAGGGTGCAAAAAACTCAAAATATTGAGAAAATCACCTTTAAAGTTGTCTAAATGAAGTTCTTAGCAATGCATATTACTAATCAAAAATTAAGTTTTGATATTTTTACAGTAGGACATTTACAAAATATATTCATGGAACATGATCTTTACGTAATGTCCTAATGATTTTTGTCATAAAAGAAAAATCAATAATTTTGACTCATACAATGTATTTTTGGCTATTGCTACAAATATACCCCAGCGACTTAAGACTGGTTTTGTGGTCCAGGGTCACATATTACAAAATATGTTTTTGGCACAAAGCGGAATATTGACTGTTAAAACAAAATGTTATAAGAATGTTATTAACATTTAACCCTCAAAATTTGAATTTATTGGGATTGGCACAAGGAATTGGTTTATTAATATTCTTTAAACTACAATGTGAATTTATTACAGAGCTCATCAATACTGGTTGATATAGCTACTACTGGAAGTTACACAATAATTTCTTCAAAATATTCAAGTATATAAACTTCCGCTACTGTGATGGGTTTTGAGATATTATAAATAATAATAAAATAAAATAGAACTGAATAAAGAATAAGCCCTTGAATCAGTTGTTTAGATAGGCCCTACATATCCTTTTTAGGCCGGAGGAGAAAAAATAAGATTTCTAGCAAGTTCACTTGCTAAACTTTTCACAATAAAATGATTTAAAAACAATAATAATTCCTGACATTTTAAGGCAGAAATGGCACGGTTTCTTGAGAATTTCCAAACCGCGTTAAAACCGCAGTGTCGAAGCTAAATACTGAGAGCTTAACTGAAAATCCATTCATTTCCTAGACCTGCTTTGAGGTTACTGGAGTTTCGTGCAGCATGCTTTTGATTGCATCACATTTCTCAGAGCCTTGAAAATTAGGCTAACGTGGTGCGCAGAATAAGCAATCAAAGTGACACTACAGTTGTGCTCTGCTACAATCGTGACACTTAAAGATCCTGCTGTGACCTCATGCTACTGGCACCTGCACAAGAGCGCTGCACTTCTGCCTCTAGATGTCACTGTGGCGCTGTCACTGCTGGGACTCTTAACGCAGCGGAGCCCGTTGTCAGTCAGGCCGGATCCGCACAGATATCGCACAGCACACTTGAATGCCTCATTTCATTCCAATCCTGCTCGGGTTCTGGAGCGCTGCTCATCATCTTATCTCCAACTGGGTGAAAGTTTACTTTTGACGTTCTCTGGACATCCTGAACAAAGTGAGTCATATGGCATCTTCAGCTATTCGATTTCAATTTAAAAATGCTGAAAAACTCAAAATGACCTCTAGATGGAAAAGACACTCTCTCCTTTACTCAAAATCACAAAGTATATGGTTTTAATTGAAACTTGCTTCTTGGATTTGATCCACTCACATCTCAAGGATTTGAAAATCATTTTTGTTTGTGCAAATGCATCAGAATCCTTACATTGGAAATGCTGCTGTTGTCGCAATCATTGTAAATGTCAACACTGCACTTCAGCCACCGAAAATGTCATGTTAGAGAGCTAAAGTGACTCTAAAGGGGAAACAATTCGTCACTGAAGTTCACATTTACCATTGTGGAGAGTTCCCCTCTATAATATTTGTATCCATACAGTTTTACTTTGTCACATGCTCTACAATACAACATCAACATGTATCCTACTATTGTTATGAGTGGAACACTTCATTACTCCATTACTGAGTGGTCTGTTTTAAGTTTAACAATAGGCTTATTAGTAAAAATAAATAAATAAATAATCCTTATTTTTTTATAATTTTGATTTTGGGACGACATGTGACAGGTCCTGGACTGGACTGGTTTTGTGAAATTCACACGAATACTGGAAATATGGGGAAAACAAGTATCCTAAAATTGTTAAAAGCTATATATATTTGTTTCTTTTTTCATTTAAATGTAGTGCCTCTACAGTGAGATCAAATTTAATGTGGAAATGTTAAATATCCTACCCAGTTAATCATCATTTCTTATAAACTTCCATTTCAATTGTTGGTCCCAATGGTGTTTGGCAGCTCTGAAGGCTGATAAGAAACCAGAGACCCCTCTCCCCCTCCCTCACCTCTTATCTCACCAGCACACTCCATGTTCACAAAGATTTTTCCAGACCCTTTTTGAGAAGATGCTGGGTATTTTAAGATGATATTGACATTTTATTTTAATCAATATATTATTATTTTTGCAACTGAATAATAATAATAATAATAAATTTTTATATATATATATATATATATATATATATATATATATATATATATAGCTATGAGAAAGGACATGGACCTGACCACAGTTTTGGAAAATTGCAGGCACTGGATTTTTTTTTTTTTTCTCCCCAAAATTAAAAATGGAGCACTTAAATCATAAATCGAATCTCAGTAAATGAAATATTCAAGTTGAAAATCTTCACTTATACATTGTGTAATTTGTTGACAACAAAATAATGTGACAGTGGTCATTGAAAACCAAAATCATCAACCCACTGATGGCTGGATTCAAAATCATAGCAACTCATAATGCAAGTCAGTAGTGTGTGGCCTCCATGTGCCTGTATACTCTCCGACATGCTCCTGATGAGATGGTGGATGGTGTCCGGGGGGATCTCCTGCCAGACCTGGATCAGGGTATCAGTGAGCTCCTGGACAGTCTGTGGTGCTACTTGGCGGCTTCAGATGCTCTGATACATAATGTCCCAGAGGTGCTCAATTGGATTCAGGTCTGGGGATCGTGATGGCATCAATGCCTTCGTCATCCAGAAACACCCTACACACTCTGACCACATTAGGCTGGGGATTGTCATGCACCAGGACAAACCCAGGGCCCACTGCACCAGCTTAAGATCTGACGATGGCCTAACAGCATGTGGGGATCTGTGCAACCCTCCAAGGATATTCCTCCCCATATCGTCACTGATCCACTGCCAAAACAGTCACGCTGGATGATGTTGCTTGCAGGCATCTTACCATTCCCCACAGCAACTCCAGGCTCTTTCACGTTTGTCACATGCTCAGTGTGAACCTACTCTCATCCAGGAAGAGAACGGGCTCCAGTGGCAGACCGGCAGACCCATCATTTTGTGGCTCTTTAATGTGTTGTGAGTGACAGATCATTGTATTGCCTCAGTTCAAACATGTGAACCAATCATCTTTTCATATGTACTTCAAGCACAAAATAAACATGAATATACATCAGAACATATTTTATTTTAAATGCAGAACACACCATTTTTCAAGTTTAAAGTTAGTCCACAGAAGTTAATCTACTTTCCTGTCTGATTTGTGGTTAAGGCTAGAAGGGATACAGCTGCAGCTACTGGGCATGCGCACATCAATATAGCATACTTTTTGTCACACTGTACAATAATAATTACTGTTTTTGCATTATTGTTTAGGGTTGGGGTAGGTCTTGACGTTAATAAAACACAATCTAATCCACATTTTTCTGAACACGGAAGTCTAGCCAGACTGGAACAATGCTTTACATTTCCAGTCTCTGGTGTTTCTATTCACATTTACTGTACATATTTTCCGAGCTGACAATACAACGTGAAACCTATGCGCTGAAAACAGATGAGCGCACATATGCATACAGCTCCCGATCATGGTGAAGTTTACAGGATTTTGCCCAAAGAATAAGAGCACATGTTTTAACATATTATTTTATTATTTCACACTCAGTATTTAAGCACTGCAAGCCATGCATACATCGCCAAACATGGGCAAATCTGGTATGCTAAACAAGTACTTTATAGGAATTCCTTTAACATATTTCTGTTACTGTGGCAGCCTACAACAGCATAGCTTAACCCTGTGCACATTTTTATATTAAGTTATATTGAAAAAGTTTCAATTCAGTCAATCTTTTTCACCCCGTTTTAACATGGATTTCTATTAAGACCGGCTGTAGCTGTTGGACAAGGTGGCGGATAGCAACGAAGGCACATAATATCTGCATTCTGATTGGTCAGATCGCCTGTCAGTCAAGCTCTTTGCGAATGGTCAATTGGGTTGCATGTTCTGGCTTATGCTACAAGTCAGTCCCTCCAGGATTTTGCGATTCTGCGATCGCTGAATTTATTGCAAAATCAAGCAAACTCCGCAATTTTCGCAAATTTCCGTAATTGCCGCAAATTTTCCGCAGATTTTGGGCTTAGACGCGTCCCGTGACGTCATCGCAACGCGCATTCAGTCAAAGAAAGGTTGTTTCTCAGTTTGAAAAATGGAATAAACAGCCTTGCGTTCTCATCATGCCCGATTTACAAGAGCTACATTGGACAAACGAACCGAAAGCGGAACGAATCCGCGCTACTCGTTTGGGCTACGACGCAGACCGTTTAGCTATCTGCTCGGGCCGGAGCCGCGGGCTGCTCTCGATCACGCGATACTGTTATACACATCGCTGGGAGATACAGTGAAGAAAGTAGTCGAATTCGCCACAGAATCAATAACATCTCTGTCAAATCTTGTGAGAAGCATTCAAATTCGGCGCAGAATTCTGTTAAAGCTACAGATATCAGAACAAACGCCACTGATGTGGAAACCAGGAAAAACATTGTTCACAAATCTCCACCATTCACCATGGATTTAACATAACTACAGGAACAACTTGTGGCAGAAATGGTCTAATGTTTTCGAGTGTTTTTAAATGCTTCACACAACTTTTCCCAGCACTTCAAAGCTTTCAGTATTAGCCTACCAAATTTGAAAGTTATTTTTAATGTGATGACATTATTTGTTCATCCTCATAGGTTGCCTCCATTTATAAAACTAAAAGTTTCATAATGTAGGAAAGCAAACACTTATTTAACTTATTGCAGAGACTTATAGGCTTATTAGCTTGTAGGCTTATTAGCCATTTCCACTCCCTATATATATTTTTTTATTTATCAAATTATATTTAGACATTATGAATGACAGTAATAAAAGTTAATTTTATCTGCATCTCAACTACCCAGACAGCACGACTAAATCTGTAAGACGTCTGCTAAAGATCTGGGAAACATCTGCCTTGTAATCTGATGAATGTCTCAGAAGCAGTTTTACATGCATTCTAACAAATGTCTATTTGACATCTGACAGAAAACGTCTTAGAGACGTATTGCAGATGAGCAAACAAACACAAAAAAATACATCTTGCATATGTAAATGCAGACATCAAATAGACATCTCTGAGATGTGCGATTAGGGTGAGTGCTTTACTGTCAGGTGCTGGTGCCACCTTCTGTAGAACTTAATGGCACTGGTGTCCTCAAATGTTAGTCTGGAGCACTACGATGGTTCTCGAAGCCAGAAAAGTTATAACAATGTTAGAAGAATGTTGTCCATGGTATATTTTCACTGCAAAACAGTAAGAAATGCCGCAAATATCACCGCAAATTTTGAGAAAAGCCGCAGCAAAATCAGTCATTTTAGGCCGCAAAAATCAGAAAAAAGTCCCGCGAAATCCTGTAGGGACTGACAAGTAGTCACAAAGACCCTAGCAAAACACACAACTAGAGACATAGCATAGCAACTAAAAATCTTTGCAGAATATCTGCACAGCAATACACTTCATTGAGATGCCAGCAAGAAACAACTGATGCAAACTTGACAGCATCTCACCAGTTCAGTGTTTTAAGCAGCTGGAGCGAGGTAACTGCTAAAAGAGTGTCAACTTTGCAGTGGGCAGATTTAGTGTTTATTTGGTACTCTTCTTTTCAAGGGTCAACACAGTAGTGCTCACACGGTTGAAGTCTCACTGGGCTCTGTGGATGCCGTCAGTGGAGATACCCACCCCGTTCTATCACTCTGGGGTGTGCCAGTCTGCCAGACGTTGCAGACTGTTTCACCCACTGATGATGGACGTGGTGTTAGCCGTAAACCTACACAAAGCCATCATTGCTCACATCTCAGCCAGTGAGCCGTACTGCCTGCATCCTTACCCAAGACTTCTGGTGTTTGCATAGCTGTATTGCCCTAAACCATTCTATAATACCATTAAACTGTACTCTATGTTTGAAGTATTTAACAAATATGGCCTCAGGGACTCCAGAAAGATGTCTTATTGAATAAGACTACAGATGCGATCTCAATTATTAATGACCAGATGCTTTCACAATGTTTAGGTACCGTTTATAAAAAAGTTATCCGAGAATGCCCTGGATCATTTTAGAATTGTGAATTTTGCTTATGAGCAACACTACTGTACAAAAGTTTGTGGTCAGTACGTTTTTTGTTTTGTTTTGTTTTGTTTTTGTTTTTAATGTGAAAAAATAGAAAAAAAGAATCAGCAGAAATACATTAAATTGATCATAAATGAAATGTTACAAAAGTTCTATTTGAAATACATTTCTATTCATAAAAAATCCTTTTGATTAGCTCAGTATAATCGAAAGCAGTGCGACAGTTTTCAACATTTAGGTCAGAAATTCTTGTGAAATTATAAATATATTTAGTGACATTTTGAATGCTATTACTCAATGAATTTGATAAAAGAGTTTCCAGGCTGACAGTGAAAACAGCATATGTGCCACACACTCAAAAACACTCCAGGAAGACCTCTGAATCTTGTTTTGCTTGTTTTTAACAAAAGATCTTGGTTGTAAGCCCTCATCCTTTCCCTTGCTCCATTCCTTGATGATATTAGGCAGTGAGATCTCCCCCACTAGCCCCTGTCAATGACAATCACTCTGTGTTTGTCAGACCTCATTAGTCATGATCTAACAAACTGGTAATCAAAAGGTGCAAATGCATAGCCCACATCTTCGTTGCGCTCCAGCGGAAAATGCTGGGTGAAAGACACCACAGAGGATCCTGTCTCACACCGCTGTGCCCATCGTGAGCTGAACTCTATCAGTGGCAGCTCTGAGAGGTCGGACGGTGATTTCTCTGTACTAGTTTTCAGTCGTGCCCGGTGCGTTATTGATCCCCCATTGGTTTAATCAGTAGCCTTGTCACATTGCTACAAAGAAACCCTGGAAACCCAGCTAAGATGAAAGCAATTTACTTTGACATAAGGAAGATTGCAGGCTAATGCTAGATTTATGCCTGGTTCTGTTTGTAATGGTTCAGCTCATTTTTTTTTTTTAGAAGGGGTGACCAAAACAATTTCAAGACAGGTGTAAATGAAAGGTTTAGATTTAAAACAATTTTGTTACATATTTGCATTTCCAAGTTACCTGTTAAAATGAAAGGGGGGGTTGGGAGTCTTTACAACACACCGAATTACACTGACAGCTCTGTTCTGGATGTGTTTTGAGTGCTATGTTGAAAATGTCATCTAAAATTATTAAAATTCAAAATGCAATCAAATTGTACCATTAAATGCCATTGTGATATACATAGATGGCTTATGTTGACCGTTAAGACACATTTTGGCTTTTTTGATTAAATATGGTCTTTATAATAAGTTTTTTTTTTCTTAATATCAAAAAGATTAAAAAACAATATTAATTATAAACATAGGCATTTTAAAGCAAACTATAGTTTGTTCATTAATTCATTCATTCATTCATTTATTTGGGTGGATTTGGGGGTGAAATATCAATTCATTTTGAGATTTATCCAAAAATTCAAATGATGACAGTAATGTTCCTAGTAATGTTCAGGAAACACCACCTGTTCTTGTGTTATAACTCCTCATCAGTTTACATGCTATAACTCCATCTGTCTTTAATGAAGGCCCCTATGTTTCTCATTATGGCTTTCAATGCACTGATACTCCATACTTGATGAGCATTGGGTCTGTTGAGGATTAAATATAATCATCAAGTTAACTGTTCTAGTTCTGTGATAATGAAGCTGTGCTAGAGCCACCTCATGACTAGCCAATGAAATTTTGTCATAGAACATTGGATGAAATAGAATGAAATAAAATAAAATGTGCTGCTATTACCATTTAGATTGTGCGGTCAGCCCACAGGCAGGATACATGTACAAGTAAATAATTGAATTTGCACACCCTTGTAGAAAGCCAGGCCTGTGTGGAGATATTCATTTTTTCCCAATCCCTATTTTCACATTGGCTTATTGTCGTGTTTTCAAGGGCATCGGTCTAGTCCTGCAGGCACCATAAATAATGAGGAGTCAATGGTTAGACTAAAGATGACTCCATTCCACATTTCCCCATCATGCAAGTCAAATGAAGATAGTGTTCCTAACAAATTAATGTGATTCTCACCAAAACAAAATGAGGGCCGGGTATTTGCAGATGGTTACCCAAATTTACAGACTCTGTGTCCCAACTAGACATGATGTGATAAGATTCCAACGACAAGCAATTTGTCTGTCCACACTAGATGCAACACGGCTACTTGACGTGACAAAATCAATCAAAATTCACAGCCAATCAGAAAATTGTGTGGGCTGTAAATACATAGATTCCACATTTGACCGCTCCACACAAATCGATGCGTCCACCATCATGGAGTGGTCAAACATGGAATATGTATTTATGACCCACATACTTTTCTGATTGGCTGTGAATTTTGATTGATTTTGTCAGTGAAAATCAGTGAGTTTTCCAAGATGCTACAATATTGTGTTACAATGTTGTGTTAGCTAGTGTTAGTTTAGCAAAATCATCTGTATATTGCAGATATAGATATTCATACATGCGCATAACTACGGTTGCAGATGCACAGTCAGTTTACTCCTGGCCGTGTCTAGGTGTTCACAAACCAGATTTGACTATTCAAATATGGTGGATTGCTTACATATAGCACCCAATATAAGCAGCTGCTAATGAGGTATCTATGTACATATATCTATAGTGTGGGTGAGTTCTTTCCACAAAGACACTACACTCTCAAAGAAATGGATAAGTACAGATGCCATATTTGTAGTGGAATATGCTTCACAATTTCACAGTTTTTGTGTTCACAATTTTAGTGTTCATGTTTCCTTTAACTTATTTTCAAGATCTGAGGTAATTTGTATTGTTGCTTTCAGTATGGCTATAAATGTCACAAAATAATATCGGAGTATCTATTTACACTAAGTGCAAATAGCTCGCCTTGTTGGCAGACGCTATTTACATTAACTCCGCCCACCAACGTCTGATTGGGATAGTCAACAACACTGAAAAAAGACACTCGTCAAACGTCAGTTTTAGTGGTGTAGATGGTAATGCGCATGCTTTTTGACGCGATCGACCCGAGTTCGAACCACCAAACTTTTTTCTCCCTTTACAAAAATCTCATATCGCATCGGAAAGGCATTTATTTTCAATAAATATGAAGGAAATAATCAAGAAGTTGAAAATGAAGTATCGAGTAGGGTTAGGGTAGGTGTAGGGAGGGCTTTATTGCCCCAATAAGGTGGCATATCGATTTAATAATTAAAATTAGAACTTACACTCAATACTTTATTATTGCATACTGTTTTATAATGTACTACAATACTGAGGTGCAGATAATTGCCACTATTTGCAATAAGTAGTATAAATAGCAGAAAATCTTGCTATTTTAACAGTGTAAATAGCATCTATAGCTATAAAATATATTTGCACTTAGTGTAAACAGCATATTGTTAAAATACTGCTATTTTCACTTAGCGTAAATAGAATCCATTGCTATTTTAACAGTGTAAATAGCATATCATTAAAAATACTATTTTCACTTAGTGTAAATAGCATCATCACTGTTTGCACTTAGTGTAAATAGAATCTATCGATATATATACTTAGTGCAAATAGCCGCTGCCAAATAATATTTAAATGTTAATAAATAAAATCTTAAATGATTGAGCCTTGAATGAACCCTCTGAACTAAAGGCATAAATGTGATTAGCAAATAATTTGAAATATTCAGCAAAAAGAAAAAAAAACCTAATAAAATTGCAAGTTGGGTTCATGGGTTCAATAACTACTAATGGACCTTTTTCACAATTCTAGTTGGGTAAACTTCTATAGTGGTGAACGAGATACTACATCAAATATATTGTGCACATCAAATATATTCCAGAGTAGTGTTTTCATGACTTTCAGAAATAAATAAAAGAGAGAGATTGACAATGGCAGTCAGAAGAGAAAACAATGTCAATTTACCATCACACCCATAACCACTGTGTCATAAACACTCATGTAGGGCTGGTACAATAAATCAATGCATCACGATTCGTGGATCGATTCTGAAATTATCGGAATGCATATCAATTCTCTCTGGAATGGACTCTGAGCATAGTTTTTAACCGCACACTCAAATGCTCACGAAGAAGAGCCCTTGTGTGTTCGGCTAAGTCAGGTATGTGATTAAATGTACTTGCACATCAGCTTTTATGCTTTTATGACATGAGATTAATGTAAACACAGCCCATTATGAACTCCCTTGTAATTCACTTCAACCTTTTCAAAATGTATGAATAATTATTTTATGTTCAAGTGGTGAATATACGGAACTGGAAGCAAGTACAGTACGGCTGTTTCTAAAGCATGCAGTGCCATCTGCTGTTAACAACTAAGCTCAGAATCAATTCAAGAGAGAATTGCAATGCATTCTGATAAACTCAGAATCGATGCAGAAAAAATTACTCGATTCGCAATGCATCGATTTATTGTCCCAACACTACACTCATGTGGCCGTGTTAACTAGCATGTAAAACAAAGTATAGTGTTATAAATGTAAATACTTTTTTTATTATTTATTTATTTATATTTTTTGTAGTGGCATGTCCTGTGTGAATTTGAACAACATTTATATCTCAGGTTTTGCAGGAGTGATCCATTTGTCAGTGTTACTGTTTTTCCGTTTCATGTTTGGCATAAAAATGTACTGATTTAATTTTATAATTCCAATTTATGATATTTATAATAATTACAATTATATTATAACTGTCATGATGCACACAGCAGGGAGGAACGAGGAACACGAGACGAAGATATAACTCAAAATAATAGTCTTTAATGTAGACAAGGCAGGGCAAGACAAGGTAAGGCAGACACACAGGAACACCGGGGAGTAACGAGTAGACCAGGCAAACACTAAATGAACAGACAGGACTATAAATACACAGGATAATTAACAGAACACAGCTGGGACCTAATTAACTAATAATCACACTAACAAGGACAGGAAACAAACCAAAAAATGACACAAGAGGCAGGAACACATGACACACGACACAAGGCTGACATAACTCCCCCCTCCCGGAAGGTGCGACCCATGCCGTAACAGTTCCACCAGGGAGGGGGGGTGGGCGCTCTGGAGGCCCCTCAGGACAGACATAGACTGGAACACAGGACAGGGGTCTCCAGAGAGGAACAGACAGATCAGAGGCGATGGCGGAGCTGGGAGCTCCTCGTCCCTTGGTCCGGCCATTCCAGCCGGAACCCTTCTACCCCCCCCCCCCCCAAAATTTCCATGGGGCAGCTACGAGGTATCAGGAGCCCTCCGGGGCTAAACAAACAGGACAGGACAGCCCTCTGGGGCTAAACAGACAGGAACAGGATAGCCCACAGGAACAGGAAGCCCTCCTGGGTTAAGCTGGGAAGCTGAGGCTTCTTCTGGGCATGACATGATTTCAGGGGCCCTCACAGGGTCCCTCAGCAACAGCTTCCACTTCCACGACAAGGAGAGGCAAGTCCCGACGAGTCTCCATGGACAGGACAAGACAAGACCGACATGACAAGGTGATTAAAATGTTTCTGTGGGCAAGACACGACTTAAAAAAGGCACTCCTGGCCGTAACGTGGACTGGATCCATGGGACTTGGGAACGGCGCTCCTGGCCGAAATCAGGGAACTGGATCCTCTGGAACCGGAAATGGCACTCCTGGCCGTGTTTACAGAACTGGATCCATGGGAACTGGGAACGGCATTCCCGGCCGAAAATAGGGAACTGGATCCTCTGGAACTGGAAACGGCACTCCTGGCTGTGTCTACAGAACTGAATCTGTGGGAACTGGGAACGGCACTCCTGGCCGTGTCTACGGAACTGGATCCTCTGGAACCGGAAACGGCACTCCTGACCGTGTCTACGGAACTGGATCCGCGGTGTAGCACGGCCACATAAAAGGGAGAGATTTGTAAGCTGTTGATAATATGCTAATTTGATTATTTATGTATCACAGCTGTTATCGTTGTCCCTTTGTTTGTATTGCCCCGTTGAGTGTGGTGGACTCTGTTTTTCTTCTCGCAAGAGGTCACTCGCGACGCGACAGGGGAATCCCGTGACGTCATCCTACTCAGCTGATTTGCACTTCCGATAAAAGAAGCCGGTTTAGTGTCGTTCGGGAGCAACGCTCTTCTTGCTCAACTGGAAACAGCGATCGATCGCCGGATTCTACTTCCTGCTGTTTTGGACTGTGACTGACTGTTTCTTCCTTGTGGAAATAACCATTTTGGTGGGATTATTTTTCCTAAGACTTTGTCACAGAACAGCTCTGTTGCTTAATGTGCTCCCGGACTAAGAGAGTTTCACCGGTGAGACCAAAGCATACACACACACCATTGGACTTTTAATGGACGTTTACCCCATACATAGTTGTACATATGTATATATTTATTTTCTGTGTCTTTTTTGTATAATACACTCAGGGTTGGCATTTATTCCTTGTTTTGTTGTTTATTTATTGTACCTGCATTCCTTCACACAATTAAAGAGGGTAACAGAATAATTTTATTTGTGTAGCCTGCGTAAATTTGGCAGAGCGTTACAGCGGGAACTGGGAACGGCATTCCTGGCCGTGTCTAGGGAACTGGATCCACAGGAACCGAAAACGGCACTCCTGGCCATGTCTACGGAACTGGATCCGCGGGAACTGGAAACTAAAGTGAGCCGCAACTGGAGGCGAGCTTGCCACATGCGCTCCAGGCGGGCTAGGATGAGCAGCAGACGACGGCGTGACTTGAGGGAGCCGCGGACGGCGGCGTGCAGGCGTGCATGGGTGAGCTGCGAACGGCGGCGTTGATTTCCCTGCGAATGGCGGGCTTGGGAGAGCCGCGGACGGCGGGTTGGCTTTCCCCTCAGACGGCAGACTTGAGGGAGCCGCGGACGGCGGGTTGGCTTTCCCCGCGGACGGCGCCGTGATTTGAGGGAGCCGCGGACGGTGGCGTGATTTGATGGAGCCGAGGACGGCGGGTTGGCTTTCCCCGCGGACGGCGGCGTGATTTGAGGGAGCCGCGGACGGCAGGTTGGCTTTCCCCGCGGACGGCGGCGTGATTTGAGGAAGCCGCGGACGGCGGCGTGAACGAGCGGCAGCCCGTGAACTTGACTTTGGAGCCGTGGACGGCGGCGGTGATTTCTCCGTGAACAGCGGGCTAGAGGGAGCCTCGGACGGACAAACACAGGAACAAAACAAAAAAACTTTAAAAACGGAAAACAAAACGGGGTGAGTGGGCGCCGCTTACTGTTAGGTCTGGTCTTCTGTCACAGTGCACACAGCAGGGAGGAACGAGGAACACGAGACGAGGATGTAACTCAAAATAATAGTCTTTAATGTAGACAAGGCAGGGCAAGACAAGGCAAGGCAGACACACAGAAACACCGGGAGTAACGAGTAGACCAGACAAACACTAACTGAACAGACAGGACTATAAATACACAGGATAATTAACAGAACACAGCTGGGACCTAATTAACTAATAATCACACTAACAAGGAC